>ML682038.1:2796550-2938211 GCA_007922195.1 Podocnemis expansa | reverse complement strand
AGAAAGAAAGAAAGAAAGAAAGAAAGAAAGAAAGAAAGAAAGAAAGAAAGGAGGGCACTCTTAAAACACTAAAGATGGGTGGAGATTAAAGATTATCCAGGTGAGACCTAGCACCTAAACAAATATTTTGGTTCTGTTTTTAATGAGGTTAATAAAGAGCATATGGATAGTGGCACAATGGCTAATGGCAACATGGATATGCAGGTAGAAACCACCACATCCAAGATGGAAATTCAACTCCAAACAGCTTAATGGGACTAAATCAGTGGGCCCAGACAATCTCCATCCAAGAATATTAAAGAAACTGGCACACGAATCTGCAAGTCCAATAGTAAGGATTTTCAAATCGATCAGTAAACTCTGTGCTCTTATCCTGATGCTGGAGACAAGTTCCAGAGGGGTAGCTGTGTTAGTCTGTATGTAGCAAAAGCAAGGGAAGTCCTGTGGCACTTTAAAAACTAACAAGTTTCTTCGGGCACAAGCTTTCAGGGGCTGCAACCCACTTCATCAGACGCGTGAAGTAGGTAGTTAGGAAATACATATACACTTGTAAGGGTGAGAACACCGCAAGAGGGAGGGCAAGCGCTAACAAAGCCAGTTCAGTCAGTATAGAGGAGGCCCATTCAAAAAAGTTATTAACAGTTAAGTTGTTAATATTGGAGAACTGCTAATATAGTTCCTATTTTTAAGAAGGAGAACCAATGTGATGCAGGAAACAACAGGCCTGTTAATTTGACCTCAGTCATATACACAGTACTGGAACATACTTGGGGGGAAAAAAAATAGTTAAGGACATAGAGGCAAATAGTAAATGTGATAAAATACAGACTGCTTTTACAGCAGGCAAGTATATCAAACCAACTTGATCTTTTTGAGAAGACAGCTGATATTTTTAGACCGGGGTCGGCAAACCCTGGCACGCGTGCCAAATGTGGCACTTGGGCCAAGCCTGAGTGGCATGCAGCACCACTTGCTTTCATTGCTGGCCCTGCTGCTAGCACAGCCTAGGGACAAAAGAGCTGCATGCCTTGGCCAGCAGGGAAAAAGAAGCTGCAGCATGAGGCTCCTGACCTCTGCTGACTCCACCCCCTCTTGGGTGTACCGCTGGAGGGAAACGGGGTGGGTAGGCCTGCCCACAGCCACTGCAGCTGCAGCTGGCAGAAGCCAGCCCTGACCATGGCTTGGAAGAGGATGGGTCAGCCCACCCAGAGGCAACACTGCCAGCGGGAGCCGGTTGCAGCCCCAGCCCTGGCCGGGCACTGGATGCTTCCTACTGGCAGGAGTGGTAGCTTGCCCTGGCCCCAGTCCAGGTACCCAATATGAGAATCCAAAGTGGTGTAAGAAACTGATTAAAAGGGAGACAATGGTGAGTCATACTGAAAGGTGAACGGTCAGGCTGGAGGGAAGTTACTAGGGAACTTCCTGAAAGTATCATCAGTGTTAGAACTATTCTTATTTAACATTTTGATTACTGACCTTGCACAAAAAGTGGAAGCACACTAATAAAATTTGTGGGTGAAACAAAGTTGCAAGATATTGTCAATATAAACGAGAACCAGAATATCTGGATACTCTTGTAAACTGTGATAATAGAAATGGGATGAAATTTAACAGTGCAAGGTATAAGATCATGCACATAGGGATAAGAAGAATTTTTGCTTAAAAAAGTCCCCCCCCCCCCAAAGATGGGGGCTTATCATTTGAATGTAACAGAGAAGGAGAAGAGCTGGGTGTACTGGCTGATATAGGATGAGAGCCAACAAGGTGATGCAGATGTGAAAAAAGCTAATGAAGTTTTAGAATGCAGCAGGCCAACTATTTCCAGTAGAGACTAGAAAGTATTAGTACCATCATACACAGGCACTGAGGAGACCTCTTCTAAAACTCTGTGCACTTCTGGTCCCCCATGTTTAAGAAAGATGAATTAAAACTGGAAAAGGTGCAGAGAAGGGCTACCAATATGACCTGAGGAATGGAAAATTTATCTTATGAGAGAAGACTCAAATAGCTTGTCTTTTTCAGCCTAACTGAAAGAACGCTGCAGGGGGTTATTTAAACACCAATATGGACACAAAAACAAATGGGATATAAAATGGCCATCAATAAGCTTGAAACAAGCTTTAAATTAGATGACGGTTTCTAATCATAGATGAGTAAAATTCTGGAAGAGCCTTCAAAGGAGAGCATTTGGGGCAAAATCTTATTGGCTTCAAGACTCAGCTTGATAAGTCTATGGAGATGGTGTAATGGTATTACCTACAATGGCATGCAGGTGATCAGCAACTGCCAGTAGCAAAAATCATCAACAGCAGGAAAAGGTCACCAAATGGGGGATGGTTCTGAATTACTACAGAGGATTTCTTCCCAAGTCTATGACTGATGGGTCTTAACATGCTCAGAGTCTAATTGATTACCATATTTGGAGCTGGTAGGCAATTTCCTCCCAAGTCAGATTGGCTGAGACCCTAGAAAGGTTTTGTCTTCCTCTGCAGCATTGGACACAGGTCACTTGCAGGTTTAAAACTCATGTAAATGATTAACTGTGTTACATGACATCTTTAAACCATGATTTGAGGACTTCAGCAGCTCAACCAGAGGTTAGGGGTCTATTACAGGAGTAGGTGAGTGAGGTTCTGTGGCCTGCAACTTGTATGAAGTCAAACTAAATGATCATGATGGTCTCCTCTGACCTTAAAGTCTATGAGTCTTCACATGCTATGCAAATACTGCTACCTTTTCTTCATCAGAGTAAAGTTCTTAACTAAGCTGATTGGTTTTTAAAGAAATCTGCATAATATATTAACCTACAAGTATAGTAAGAAATGTGGATCCAGTTTACTGAACCACTGAAAATAGAATGTGGTCAGTCTACAATGAAGGTTTAATGAAGTTCGTCATTTAGTACACTTATTGGCAATCTCTGAACAGGAGCAAAACCCTTTTGCCCCAAAGATGTAAGCATATAGTATTATTAAAATAGGTAAGGAAAAGGGAAAAAAGTCCAATTTAATTCCCTTCTTCTCCCAAAATGAATCAAATGCTTACCTTCACCAACTGCAGAGTTTAGTTACCCTCAACTCATGAAACTTTACTAGAGGTTAGGCAAAAACAGTTTAAAGATTTAAAGAGGATAATTATGTCCTTAAGGCTCATTCCAGTAGGAGCTACACATGAAACTACAGCTATTAAAGCAATTAAACATTTTACCAACACTTAAAGGGTCAAAAAGAGGGAGAGCCATTTACCAGCTAACAGCAAAATGTAGTTGAAGAGATAATTGATAACACTCTTTACAGATGATGCAATGTTTTGGAACCCCTTGTTTTTATTCAAGCATGCACACAATTTTATAGCAAGCGCAGAAAGGATCCCATATTTAACATTACCTAACACTTCCATTACATCAAATCCTTATAGCCTTTCTTGGAACAGCTCTAATATTTTTGTGGTTCAAAACAAGATTTTTAAATTTGATGCAAGACTAATCCCACACTCAAGAAAGTGCTTTTTGTTGACATGAAAATCAGTGCAGATCAGGCTACATTGTAAGGTAATGGGGGGGGGGGGGGAACCAACACACCAAACACCATCTCCTGACCATTTGACAGAACAGAGTTTGGTTTGGGTTTGATGCCAAAACCCAGCAGCATTCTGTAACTGCCCACTGGTGTGTCAACTTCAACATTCTCTACAAAGAGCTCAGACTCTGGGTCTCACACACATGTTCTTCACCTTCTCTTTTACTCCATCAAAATTATCTTTGACTTAAGAGGAGTTGCAGTGTACTAGGAACCAAGAAACCATGAATTTTATACATGCTACTTCTACCTGTGCTAGTAACATGCATCCTTCCTAACCCTTATTTTTCTCAAGGTCTTTATGTCCACCAGAGAGCACATTAACTGGAGAGAGAACTCATGACTTGAGCACAATACCCAATACCATCCATTTTGCCACATAGCCTCAAAAGGAACAAACAAGCATGCCGTATCTTGGTCTCTGGCTATGCCATCTGTAAACTCAGATTACTCATGCATAGGTAAAGAGAAGTTACCAACCTTCCTTAAATAGAATTCTTCAGGATTTGTGGTCCCTACTTCTAATCTCCTGTAGGTATATATATGCTCCATATACCTGGGACTGGAAAGTTCTTGCTAGTAAGGTCTATTAGCCTAGATCTGCACTCTTTCACTTGCTCTCTCCCTCCACCACCCCACCGTTTGCCCTGAACCAGGGCTATAAGGGATGGTGCAGGCCAATTGCTCCTCCAGTACCTCCTCTACAGGTAATCATGGTTAAGAGCCAAAGCAGAAGGGAAACCAGGTAAGTAGCAGAATACAGACAGGATTGCAGATCATTTAGAACTACATTAAGGTAAGCAAATAACTGTGATCCCACAGGAACCCCAATACAACCTGGCACAATGTTATGATCTATACCCAAAAGGTGACAAGTATTATAGTAACTCCAAAAGTAATAACCCACTGATCATTAATATTTCCACATGATGTTCATACAATAGCTCCATAAAGGACTTTGCAGGTATGTGCTGGAAATACCTTCTTAAAGTATCGAGCACAGGGGTCTCAAATATGCAGCCCACAGACTGCATGCCACCCCTAAAGCTATTTCCTAAGGCCTGCAATGACACTATCATTACCAATATGTGCAATATCATTGTATGAAAAGGTTTCAGTGATGCGGCCCTCGGGCAACGTACTAGACCTCATGAAGCCCTCACAGTGATTTGAGTTTGAGACCCCTGGTCTAGCAAGCAGTGCTTCAGCCAAGCCTGTTCCAGATACAGAAATGTCTCCAATGTAAATTGAACTCAAGGTGTGACCAAAGACAAAGAAAAGGACACTTACATAAAAGGTAAACAGCCTTCAGGAGAATTATTGAGGAAAGATGACCATTTCATCTCTATAGGGGATGGAACTGCATCCCCAGGAAGCCTTCCGACTTCCTGCAGCAATGCCAGTGATCTTTGGAAAGATAAAAGCCCTAGGAAGGGTCCTGACCAGAGAGTCTAGTCAGCCATGCTGGAAAAGAAACTGGGTTTGAAACATTTCTTTGGAGAAGAGACTCCAGTTTGTTAAATCAGCTTTTAGTCTTTTACTTTTGTTTGCTTGTAACACTTGCTATCTTTATCCCTTACAGTTGGTGTCACCGACTCCTATGACTCTGTTTAATTAACTTGCTTTACTTTAACTATAAACCCACTCAGTGCTTTGATTAAAATAATGCCTGTTAACCCCAGTTAAAGTAATAAGCTGCTGGGTACTGTCTCCCTAAGGGAGCACCCAGCAGTTTTGTAAGTAGTCTGTGAAAAGGCTGTATGCCACAGGCATCCTGTTTGAGGGAAAACTGGGACTGGGTAGGTGTTACTGGACTGTGGCAGCCAGAACATGATCTGTATACTTGTCTACTGGCTGTTGATGTCAGGGTACTTAAGCATTTAAGGCATCCAGAGTTGCGGGGCAGATGGTGACATTTACTAGACTTCATACCAATAACCCCTTTTTCTTCTTCGAGAGCAAGTCCCTATGTGTATTTTATTATGAGTGATGGACAAGCATTATTCACATGGTGGACAGGGCAGCAATTTTCTGGAAGAAAAAAACTAATTTAGGATGGTGATCTGGTAAGCACTGGGTTAAATAAAGAAAGTGAGGAAAAAGTCATTTCCATCTGTATCCAGCAAGCACAGAACAAATCTTTTAAAACTATGGATACATCCATTCAAATCTAAGGAACAGGCTGGGTATGTCCACTACACTGAAGTTCGTCTGCTACGAACTGCTGCATGGCCAAATAAACCTGGACTAGTAGTCTGCAAGTGCATGCATCAAGCCTAAAATGCTGCATTAGTGTTCATATAATTGAAAAATTTCAATTTCTATTTATATTATATTGAAAATTGAAATACAAGTCATGGCATGTATAACTTCCTTAATACTGAACGAGAACAGAGACATTCCAACATTTAATATTATAATTATTTCACTTTTTATTTGTACAACCCTGAATTAGTCTAATATATAGTCTTACGTAATCACAATTTGAAGAAGACACTTAAGTAACTAATGTGGCATGCAGTAATGAAACCATTTTTTTAAACAGAAAATACATTAAGCTGGGACAAAATACTTTTTCCCAGGACAATAATCAATTATTTTACAGCTGGCAGTAACCACTGCTGGTAAATAACATACCATCTCAGGAGGGACACCACCGTGGTACTGAAGACTGAAAGACTATGGACCCAAAGTGTGCATCAGCTAAGGTATGGACACCAGGAAGCAGTGTCTTATGAATGTATGACTAAAACTCCATGTGACTATCTTCCACATGTCAACAATAGATACAACAGAGCTACCAAAGTGGCTGGTGGAGTGTGCCTTCATTCTGTGAACTGGGGGAGTCTCGGACAACTAGTAACAGTGTGAAACAACTGGAAATCCATTTAGTCTTTGCTACAAGACTGCCTGCTTCTTATGCATTCTGCAAATGAATCCAAGAGCCTAAAGGATTTTGTTCTGAGCATCTGAGGAAGTGGGATCTTCTCCCACGAAAGCTCATGCAAAAAATGAATCTGTTAGTCTTAAAGTGCCACACAATCCTTGTTGTTAGAGTACTAATATTCTGCGCAGGCCAAAGAAAAGTACTTTTTCTTTGTGAGTGGCATGAAGCTTAGGAAAGAATGGAGGCAAGCACATTGGTTGACTCATATGGAAATCTGAGGCTACTTTGGGGGCATAATTCAGATGTTTTCTTAAGGAAATCTCATCCTTAAGAAATATAATGTAAGGGACAGGTGCCCTTAGGACCCCCACTTCACCCACCCTTTTGGATAAAATTATATGCAGACAGAAGCTGACCTACATAGTTAAACAGAACAGCAAAAACTTTGCTAGCAGTTCAAAACATTGTTTAGTTAGTGCCAAGAGCACCAAGTTAAAATCCCAGTGGATGCATGAAGAGTGAATTGTTGTCAGTTGGAGGGCAGAAGGTGTTGACTGCTGCTAAATAAACCTGAAGTGAGCTAAAGAAAAAGATCAAGGATTTCAAGGTAAGCAAGTATTCCAAAACGATAAAGATGTTCATTTCCTCTAGACACATATGGTAGAGTTCAAATCAAGAGACTTTTCTCATTTAGCTAAGAAACCCTTTCTGGTGTGTGCTTTTCTACTATTGCCAAGCATAATTTCAACAGCTGCTGAACAAAGAATCGTACTAAAGATGGCATAATTTGATGATGAATATGACTGCATCAGGAGATGAGGATGTGGTCAAGACAGGTAAATGTCACCCAAATGAACTCTGTTTGATTCTTACCTCTGCCACAGGTTCTAAATGCTGATAACCACTAATTCATCATTTTCTCATTTTCTGAAAACACAGCTCGTACCTGGTGGTCGGATTCTGAGATATACCATACATTCACCAGTGCAGCTGAAGTCAATGGGGGATGCAGATATTCAGGATCTCTGGCAGTCAGGCAGTGAAAGGACAAGCATCTAGATTCAACGATTCAATGTGTAGTTTTAAGCAAGTCACTGTCTGCCTCACTTCCCCCTTTCTATACAGTGAGGATAACAACCCTCATTTCATAGAGTTACAAAGATAAATTCATTAATCCTTTGAGGCTCTCAAATACCACTGTGATGAGCTCCACAGAAAAACTTACAAGATAATTCCTTATTCACCATAGGATTTAGATGGCAAATAAATCATAGGGCCACTCAATTAATGTATAGTGATAATGAATAATTTCATAAAAAGCACTGTCCATCACTCACGACAAAGGAGATGAAATCTTGTGGGAAAAACAGTATGTGACCATGTAAATAAGGATTGAATCACAATGTCACTTACACACTAAAGTTGCCAGAATTAAGGTTGCTTTAGCATTTCCAAGTTCTAAAGGGGCAGTCGTGTTAGTCTAGTTCCACAAAACAAGCAAGGAGTCCTGTGGCACTTTTAAAGACTGACAAATTCATTTATCGCATGAACTTTTGTGGTGGAAAAATCCCACTTTGTCAAATGCTTTTCCTCTATGTGCTGTTTCCCAGTGTTTGAATCTAAATAATTGCTTTGATTTGCTGTAACAGTCTGACCTGATCCCATGACTTACATTTCCCTGCATTTATTTTCCTTCCACTCTGTAAGTTCTCCCATCTTCAAAGCATCTGATGAAGTGCAATTTTCTCCCATAAAAGCTCATACAATAAACAAATTTGTTAGTTTTTAAGTTTCACAGGACTCCTTGCTTGTTTTGCATTTCTAGGCTTCAAATGCTTAACTTTGCAACTTTAATAACATTCTTTAGTCATAACTTATATAACTGATTGTATGTTCAGGAATGACCAGTGTAGATTGATTTTTAAAGGTGTTAGACCGGGGTATCAAACACACAGCCTGCGGGCCACATGCAGCCCGTGGAATTCCCACCTGCGGCCCCTAACTCAGGCAGGAATTCAGGGGTTCATACCCCTGGTCAGCTTCATAGAAGCCCTGCCTCTGGGAGCCGGCAGCCCAGCCACCGCTGCCTGACTCCAGGGTCCTGCCCCAGTAATTCCAGCGGTGCTTCCGGCTGCATGTCCCCCTGCCCCTGTGGGGCCTCGGCACAGGCAGTTCCACCGGAGCTGGAGCCTGCTGCTACCTGTGAGTGGGGGGGGCAGGCAGAGCCCTGCAGGGCCATTTCTTGGGGGTCAGGGCTGCAGGGAACCCTCTCCTCTCCCTCTTAGAGCCTCTTGCAAGAGGCTAGGAGCAGGTGATGGTCCCTGCAAGCAGGGAGCCGTCTCAGAGTGGCAGCTCAGAAACTGCCCCTGCCACTTGTAAAAAGTGGCATGGACCATCTCTGCCTCCAAGTCACTTGCAAGAGGCTGGAAGAAGGAGAGGGTTCAAGCAGCAAGAGTCATCTCGGAGCAGCATTTGGAGACTGTTCCTGCCACTTGTTAAGAAGTGGCATGGACTCTCATTTCTTCTTTCCTTCTTTTTCCTTCCTTCCTTCCTTCCCTTTCTCTCCCTATTTTTTTCTTTTCCTTTCCTTTCTCTTCCTTTCCTTCTTTCTTTCTCCCCATTTAAAAAAAATAAAATTTTAATGTAAAAGCTTTCTAATTAAATTTTAATTTAAAAATCATTAATTCTATTTACAATAATTTTGAATTAAATTATTTTTAAATTTAATTTTACTTAAACAAACTGATGACTCTGCTGTATGAAGAGATTTCGGTAATGTGGCCCTTGGGCTAATATCCTAGTCCTCATGCAGCCCTCGAAGTGATTTGAGTTTGAGACTCCTGTGTTAGACCAATATGGGGGGCTGTTCTGCAGTTTTTGTTTGGGGACAGGGGTTGTTCATTTATTTAACTACTTGTCTAGTAGCTACCTGAACTTTCAAGCTTTTCTCCATTTGAGGTAAGGTATATACAAACATAATGTAACAGGCTAATCACCAGTATGTTAATATATTTTTACTACCCATACAAATAAGATGCATTGTGTGTAGTTAAGCACAATTATACTTTCCTGAGATGCCCTCATTACACATATCTTCTAAAGACATTTTATCTTGTTTGTTCACAGCAATATGAATAATAAATGAGCATGACACCCTGGTGTATTGAGAAAACAGAACAAAGTAGCTTTCAACATTTGAACATTTAACCTTCACTATGTTCTTGGAGTTTTCTTTTCCCTTTGATTAATTTTTTTTATTGCAGTAGTTTAAATGTCCATTTTTTCTACCATCTCAAGCAAAGAATACAGAAACACGATCAATTGTATCATCTGGATGCTTTCATGTGTAACATGTTCAAGAACTAATTTCTGCCTTTAAGTTCCTGACTTTTTAATAATCATTGTAGTCACATCAAAGGTATATGCTCCCTGAAGTAAAATACAAGTCCTCAGAAGGTGGTCAAATTATGATGAGTGAAGTAGTTTTTCTTCAATTAATCACAATAATCAAAGTGCAAACTGAAAATCTAATTCCTTGTGAAACGGTGTCACCACGTCTTCCTTGATTTTAAACAGGTTATTAAATATAAAGGACAAGTGGCTAATTGTGGAAAATAAACTTTGAGTGTGTTAAATACCTAACCAACCTTCAAATTCAAATTGTTGATCAACTAGTAATAAATTTAAGCACAAAAATACAATACACCTTCAGAAATGATGTATTTTACATCCATGATATCTATTTTATGAGACAAAACTACTAAAGCTTTAATGGTGGTAATTAAAACAACTCAAGAGTTTGAGTGGCTCAATGGCTGAGTCATAGACCTTTTACCTATAATGGATTCCATTATAGCCCTGAACTCAATTTGGGAGTGGTGGAAGTGAGTGAAGGGGATGAAATGCTTTTAAAGGTGGTTCTAAAATAATGTTGTAGCCTTCGAAGAGTGGGCAGTTTCAGCTTACATTGCAGAATGACTTAACGGGTATCTACCTCAATATCAGTTCAGAATCCCAGTAGTTAAAGGGTGCACAGCAACAAACTTGACAGTTTAAAAATATTTTTCCAAAGATTGAGCTATTAAGCCAATATAAACCCAACACCATTTGAACCATCATTTCTTATGCAGCATCTACTTTTAGTTTGAAGTTCAGATTTTGACTATCCTCCAATAGCTCCATTATTGTCCTTAAACTTCAGCATTCACATGTTTAAACAAAATAGAAGACAAGACTCTTCAGCTGTAGAAGAGTTTACCTGCCTCTAAGAACTCTGAACAAAACATTTGTGATAAATTTGAACTGAACAATATAGAAATTAGCAAAGGAAGCAGAGGATTCTTCCATAACTTTCAGAATAACATTCATTTTAACAAATTATTTGAGCTGTAACACAATTTTACTCTCAGGTTTAGAAATGGGCTACAGGATGCTACGTACCATTTACAACTTTAATAGTCTAAGAAAAATATTTGTGTCTTCAAATATTCACATTTACAGTTATTCTGTTAGTTCATGCCACAGCTGGAATCTGCAAATGCATCCCATCTATAATCCTCTCAGTTTAAAATGGAAATGGCTGCTGGCAAGGTGTTCTGATCAAAGAACACTTAACTCCATAATTTCCTTCTACCTTGGTCTTCCTGAGTCCAGTCTGGACAACATTTCCAGACACATACCTGTCCTGTCCATACACAACAAACTGTACCTCATGGCTGTTCATCTGCAAGTCAAAAGCTTGCAGAAGAAATTGTCAAACCCTGAAGCAGCAGAAAATCCAGGACTGTCTGCGTCAAGATCTGCCTTGGGTGAAGCTCATAGTCAAGAGCCCACAAGGAGAATCTGTGCCACTTTGCTAAGCAGGACACTCTGGTTGAGGGTTTTCTGCTACCTCTTAAAACCTCTTGGACCTGTGAGAAGCATCCTCGTTCATCTCTGTTCAGCCAGCCAACCCCTATACTGTCAGTAGGAGAGGCCCTGCCTAAGACGCAAAAAAAAGTGTCTGACAATGATCTCCTGTCACGTCCTCTCATGAAGCAGAACTGTTCACATACCCTCTTTTCACTGGATACGTAGAGGTCCAGTTGGGGAGTCCCCCACCTTCAGAAAAGAGAACGTACCATCTGAGAGAGAAGCTACCACTCATGACAAAGGCAGAAGTTTCTGCTGAGTTTGTTTGCAACTTTGTTCCTTATCTTTGGCAGATGAACAGCCATGAGGTGCAGCAAGTTGTTGTTTATGGACAGCACCCTTAGGTAAGTTGCCTCCTGATATAGTTTCAAGGACCTGCTACCACCTTGCCTGTTGACATAAAACAATGCAGTGGTATTGTCCATTAGGACCTGAACCACCCTGGTCTTTATAAATGGAAGAAGCACCCTGCTTGCTAACCTTATCTCGAATTCTTTGATACTGCTGTAAAGCCCTCGATTGTCTTGGGACCACCTCCCTGGGTTCTGAGCCCTTTGCTGATGCATGAGCTCCCCAGCTATGGTCCAAGGCATCGGCACAAGGGTTATCAGGAGATACAGGCCCCCAGAGGCATTCCCTGGACAGTATGCTGAGGGTTGATCCACCTGTCCAAGGAAGGTAATACCTTGGAGGGGATGCTCAAAACTCAGTGAAGACCGTGCCTACTTGGGGAATAAACTGATGTTCACCGTAAGTGCATGCTGCCATATGTCCTAGCAGTTAGAGGCACAGTTAAGCCGTTGTGAAGATGACTCTTGGGTGTCTCTGATAAGGGTTGGAACAGAGTGGAACCAGGACAGTGGAAAGAATTCTAAGACCCATGTGGAGTCCAGTACTGCTCCCATGAACTCTATCCATTGTACCAACAAGGGTTGATTTTTGTTCATTTGTCATAAGGCCTAATTGACAGCACATGCAGATGAACAGTCAATAGTCCAAGTAAGAGGAAATCTATGCCTTGATGTCTCAAATATGCTGTTACAGCCACTATTCATTTTGTAAGACTTTTGGGGCTAAAGAGAGGCCAAAAGGGAGAGCTGTGAACTGGTAATGGTCCTAGCCCATGACAAACCTGAGGAACTTTGTGCCCAGGAAAGATCGAGTTATGGAAACATGCATCCCTCAGGTCAAGATTGATATACCAGTCTCCCAGATCCTGGGAGGGAATGATGGAGACTAGGGAGACCATGAGGTACTTCAATTTCTTGAGCTACTTGTTGAGAATTTGCACGTCTAATATAGGCTTGAACCCATCCTTTGCACTGGGAATAAGAAAAACCCCAAAATCTGCAGGAACTTCCTCCACTGCCCCTAAAACTAGCAAGACCAGCACCTCCTCCTAGAGGTGCTCTCGGGGGGAGGAGATGAGGAAAACTGAAGGGTATATCCCTTTCCAATGAAGCTGAGAACCCAACAGACTGATGTTATGCAGTACCATTTCTGGGAAAAATGGAAAAGGCCGTTTATGAAAGGCCTGAGATTTCGATCCTGGAAAGAGACTGCTATGCTGCTCTTGAGCACAGCATCAAATCTGTTGCCTGTGAGGTCAAGGGTGTTACAACCTGATGGTGATTAAACCCTCTGTCCCTATTTCTCCTTCTGTGTATTCAAAGTGGACATGAGGCTGAGTCACCTTCTAATTCCAAGTCCTGAACTTCTCACCAGGCAACAGCACTGCTGAAGAGCAGAACAAACGGGGCTCTGGTGCCATGGGGATCCCACATGGATTCCAGTAAGGCCAATGAGCTTACCATCACCTCTGGGGCCACTAAATATTGAAGGCACTTTCCCACTTCTGTGATGCTGGCTTGGTTTAGGGCTACACACCCTTCCAGATGCTGGGAAATGGGAGTTTGATCCCAAAGATAAAGGTGGGGTTGCTGTGTCTTCCAACCAACCTCTCCCCATTGCTAGGAAGTGATGGCACTGGGAAGGAGACCTGTGCCCGGAACTCACCCGTTGGTGCGGATTTGATAAGTGTCATTGTGGAGCCAGGAATCCATTGAGCAGTACCAAGATGGTGGTAACTAGTGCTAAGGGGATAGGAGAGCAGCAGTTACAGGAACCTGATTGGTGCCTGTCTGATCTTTGTGCCAACAAAGGAGATTTCTACTGGGGCCTTGAAAACTGATGCTGGAGCCATAGGGGATTGCCTCTCTGCCAGTGACTGTGGTACCAGGGACCTTGACAAACCCTGTGGAGAGCCCATTGCTGGCCTATCCCTGGAGGCTGATACCTTGGCTTTGTCTGGTACTGACAACTCGCGTCAGAGGCACTGACAAGGCCATAAAGTCCATAGCTGTTTAAAATACCTCAGGCATCAATGGCATGGTTAAGTGAACTGAGCTCCTCACACTGGTCACAGTCAATGGTGGTTCCTCACTGGGGAACTGGGTACTTGTGGCCCTCGTAAGGGTAACTTGCCTGCACCCTGAGCTCCTTTGTTGCTCCATTTGGGAACAAGTGATCAGCATCTCTTGGCCTGGTTCTTCTTCCACCTCGACTTCAAGGACATGAAGAGGTGCTAGAAAGTGCTCGGTGCCAGCGGTTCTCTCTGAGCTGACGTTGTTGTACACAGCACTGAGGTAGGTCTCGATGCTGCCTCCATGGGTAGAGCCTTCTGGTGAATATATCTGTTTTTCCTTGTCCCAGGCTTAAAACCCTTACAAATGGCACCTATCCTTTCTGTGTGCTTCCTGAGACACTTAAGACAGCTATTGTGGGGGTCTGCTCAGGGGAAATGCTTACCATAGGGGACACAGAGTTTGAACCCCAAGGATCAGGACATGCCCTAACTGTGGGCAAGAGCCCTAACTAACTACACTAAACTATTTAGTCGCTTAAGATTAACTACTCTAAAACTTAGTAACAGAACAAAGAAGGTAACAGATAATCTACAACACAATGCCTTGCAGATGCAAGCAAAATGAGAGTTTCAGCAGACATCACTGTTTGAAAGAAGAACTGAGAGGGTGCAGGACCAGCTGCCCCACTTACACTGTGGCATGAGCACACGGTGCCAAAGGACACCGGAGCCAGCTCAATGGGTACTACTAAAGGGAAAAAGAGGTCTGGTAACCAGGCACATTGGTGTGTGCACACCCAGAATGGAATTGACATACCGTATATCATCACGTATAAGCCGAGAATTTTGTGCCTGAAAATTGGCTTCGAAACAGGCACTTGGCTTATACTTGAGAGAATACGGTAGGCAGCCCCAGCCAGCCCTTTCCCTGACCATGAGGCAGAGCGGAGCCCCAGTGTTGCCGGGCGGCCATCTTGGGCAGTCAGCTGGGGCTGGGGCTGGAGGAAGGAAGGGACCCCAGCATCTGGAGCAGCCAAGTAAAAGTGTCCAGCGGTGGGGGTTGGCCTGAACATTGAGGGGGGGACTCAGGGTGGCCAGGGAGGGGGTTGGGGGAGTTGGGGAAAGTGATGGGATGGCCGGGAGGGTTTGGGGGGGGTGGGGTTCAGGGAGACCAGGGAAGGGGTGGTAGGGCTCAGGCATTTGGGGGGTGGATTGGGGAGTCCAGGGAAAGTAGCAGGAGGACCCAGGGTTTTTGGGGAGCCCAGGGAAGCAGCAACAGGGACTGGGGATTTGGGGGGGGGGGTGCCTGGCAGACTGGGAAGATGGGCAGCAGGAGTTGGGGGTGAGAGTGAAGGGGTGGAAAAGGTGTTGGGGAACAGGGGAGCAACAGCATGGAACCATGAAGGGAGCAGGGGGGCGGCAGTGACAGGCCAGCGGGGCAGCAGTGGGAAAGGGGAAGAGCAGGGGGCCAGCAGTGAAGAGCCGGGGGGAGCAGTGGGGAAGGCACAGAGAAAGGGGGCAGCAGTGAGGGAAGAGGCAGAGCGGGGGGCAGCAGGCTGAGCAGAGAGCAGCACTGAGAAAGGGGCAGAGCAGGGGGACAGCAGGGGTGACAGCAGTGAGGAAAGGGCAGAGCAGGTGGGAGCAAGGGGGCAACAGTGAGGAAAGGGCGGAGCAGTGGGCAACAGCAGGAAACTGAGAAGTGAGTGGAAGGGTAGCAGTGAGGAAAGGGCAGAGCAGGGGGCAACAGTGAGGAAAGGGCAGAGTAGAGTGGGCAAGGGAAAAGCAGCAGTAGAGATTTTGGGGGTAGGGAAGCTGTCAGAAACTCCAGAGAAAACCAGCAGTAGTGGGTGGGAGGTTAGGGGCCAAGGCCAAAAGGGGACCTGGGCTTATACCCGGATCACCAATTTTAGTTTCTTGCTTGGGCTCAGAATTAGGGGGTCGGCTTATACCCGAGTATATACGGTAAGTAAGCACTTGACAAAGAACACAGAGTTTGCATATATGCTTACTAAAAAATTAAGAGGAACTCGGAAGGAACAAATAAGAATCATTCTGGAAAATAATTCAGGTGTTATTTCTGGAAATCAAAATGAAGATGATAGTATTGCTAAAAACTTACAGATTACTTGGTAGATATATAGTAGGTAACTTTTTTTGAGGTGCTGAACTTAACCCTAAAACAGAATATAGCTAATAAGAAGTGGTATCTCTAACTGGCTTTTGCCTGTAAAACACTGAGTCAATACTAATCAATCCTCACACAAAAAAATGTTCTCATACAAGGAAACAGACAAGTAAAAGTGACTTGACCAAGGCCTTACACTTAACTGAAGGCAGAACCTGGATGAAAAGTCATGTGTTCCTAGCTTCTGATTTCCCTCTCAAATTTTAAGTATGTTTTTTGTTTTAAATGCAAGTATTTTCTACCTACTAATGTCTTCCTGTAGTTTTAGTTTTGGATTTTTCACTATCAACTATAAATATCAAATATAAAAATTATATCTTGTCTAGATACAAAAGGATGGATGAGTAAGTTGGGAGAAGGCGAGAAGCAAGGTAGGCACAAAAAGGGCTCCCAACAGAATGTGACTTTTCCATTTACCAGTAGTATGCTGTAGAAAAAACAAATCCTCTTACCAAGAGTCCATACACAATGTTATTAATAGAAATAGTGACAGTCAGTGAAAAAAGAAAAAAAAGTGCATATTTGGCTGTATTGTTAAGGGGGGGAGGTGGAAATAGATCAGGTATGCTGAAAACTAAATTTCACACAAGTTACCCAGCCAAAAACAGATAAATGCATAGTCTTCCCCTGCAGTCACCTGTGAACTTTGGAACTTCTCTAGAGCAGAGATCTAACTTTCATTGTTTTGTTTTTAACTAAGCACAAGACATAAGAAAACCTTCTTACAGACCCTCCGGTAATTGCTACCACTAACTTGAATGTTCTTTCACAACACTAACATCAGAGAACAGAACTCACTTTCTTTAAAAACAATAAGCTCTGTTTACTAGGGTGCTCTAATTTGGAGTTAAGTTTATCTAAACTGATGTGGAGATATCAAGGCCAAAGAAATTAGGGTTTTTTCCCCCCCCTTCTTTCTGTGCTGCTAGTTCTACCAGTCGCAATCTTAGTTGTAAGCAGTTAATCACAGGGAGAAGGCTGCAAACTGTAAATTATACTCTTGTAAGTATTTTCTGGGGTCCACATGGCTAATCAATAGCATTTTTGAGGGGAAAAATCACAATATTTTATGTGGCTGTTTTACATAACTGCATCATAAAGCATTTTTTAATATTTAAGCAGTAGCTCAATTTTAAAGTTTGTACATTAGAAAGCAAAGATACTCTCCATATCAACTTCTGCAATATGAGGTTTAAGATGTTCAGCATTTATAGCTGTTGATGTAGTAAGTGGCATTTTTCTAAAGATAAAAGCTATTTCTATATACACAGATGATACCGTTTAAGTCCATGCAATAATGTTGTATGAAAATGTCTCAGTATTTGGGATAGAAAATTTTCACAATCTTTTAAATAACTAGAGACAACTACTGTCTAAAGTTAGATTCATTGTTTTCAGTACATCATAATGCTCAGCCCACTGTACTGAAAGTATAATATTTGGGGACATGGTGTACCCATAAATACATGGCAGAAATCATTTTATAGCATTAGAGGAAGTTACAATAAAACAATAGAGTAGCTGATTACCGATCAAAAACATGAGTGGTATGAGTAAGAGTCTCATTCTCTGAAAAAGATCTGGTCCCAGAATGGAACTCTAGATAAACCAAAACAAGCAGAGTCCTGTGGCACTTGAAGACTAACACATTTATTTATTGCATGAGCTTTCATGGGAGAAAATCCCATTTCGTCAGATGAAAAGCTCATGTGATAAATAAATGTGTTAGTCTTTAAGTATCACAGAACTCCTTGCTTGTTTTGCTGAACTAGACTAACATGACTATGCCTTTGGAACTAGATAAAGCAGTCAGTCTAAGGCAAAGAATGGGTTTGTGGCTGAAGCATGGGACTATGATTCAGGATACCTACTCCCATTTCTGTTGGACAGGATCATCTACTCAAATCCTCCGATGGAAGCTACTTCAGCATGTGTGTCAAACTCACAGCAGGTGGGCTGGATCAGGCTGGCACTGATCCGGCCCCCCAGAGCTGTGCCTGGAAGCTGTCTGCAGCAGCAAACTCCAAAGACAGGCTCCTGGCACAGCAGGGCTTGCTTCTGACTCACTCACTCACATATCCGAGTCAGAGCACAGGGGAACAAAGGAAGCATTTGAGCCAATCCCAGCTCAGCTCTGCTGTGGTCTGCCAACAAATCAGAATCTCAATCACAGCAAGCTAGGCTAGCTCCAGAGAGCCACTGCACCCCCCACACACCCTCCACTGCTCACTGTCAGTCAGTCAGCGTGCTAATTTGATTGACAGTACATTAAATGAATCACAAATATAAAAGGAAAAAGTGGCTGGGGTTCACGTGGGAACAAGCCAATCAAAGACCAACATTCTGAATGACTGACAATGAGCGGGCTGGAAGGGGGAGAGGCAGGAGCCCAGCCTGGCTGCCTGTGACGAAGACTGATTTTTTTGTCTATCACCAGGAGGTAGAGGAAGGGGAAGGGAAGGTGTTGCAGAGCCTGTGGGGTTGGGGAGGGGAAAAGGGAGCCCACGCCATTCTGAACATGGAGAGGGAAAGCGTTAGGGAACCCCTGCAGTCACATGGCCTGCAACAGGTATCCTGCCTTCTATTATGGGCCCCCACATTGAATGAGTTTGATACACCTGTACTACAGAAACATGCTATACAGTAAACTAAAATGGCTTTTTCCCCAATAGGCTTATTAACGTGATAAAACCAACTTGATCCTGGTAATTCAAATGACTGCAAATTCAAACTTTCATAATTTCTGTAATATATTCATTTTACAACTTGAAGGAACATCGATGGTTTCCTTTGGGCCCAAAATAAGGCAGGCATTTCTTCCATTATGTTTCCCTTGTGCCTGCCAAAAAATAAAATTAAAAAAAAAACCCAAACAAACCAGGAAGGGACAAATAGCATTTCTTACTTTAAGGGTAACCAGTGGAGCACTGACTTGTTCGGTCAGTATTATATTCACCTGGGAAATTTGTCCCTGAACAAGTCATTTGTACATGAATTTTACAAGATACAACTGTTGACATTTCTAGCAACTTCTGTCAGTCCATAGTCAGAACAGATTCTTCTTGTTCTGAAGTAAGATTTCCATCACAGTTTAGAGGATTATATGTGAAATAAAAGACCAAAAAAGTTTGTCAAATAAGCACAGATCAAAATTTAGGTTGGGGTCAGAAGATATTCCATTTCCCATATTTTATCAACATCAGTATGAAAATTAGTAAAGTGGGTGTGAAATAATAAGCTTGTTACCATTCTTTCACATTATATTTGCTGTCTGAGAACTGAGCATGTTGAGGGAACCAAAGTACAACTTAAACTATCAAATAATGTCACATTTATAATATTTGTTGTATGAGCACCTTAAAAGTGGCATCCAAACATGGTCTCTCTCTAGCTTCTGAAGTCACTGAATCATGGGCTATGAATTATATGCACTCTAAGTAGATGGTGCCCAGGATTTTGCCCTTGGCACCTAGCAGTGCCTAGCAGTCAGGGAAGTGAATGTCCCCCGATACTCAAACAAAAAAGAGCGCTGGTGGCACTGACATTCCCAGCACTACTGTTTCTCCTCCTACCCACCAACGTTGCTAAAAGCAGCTATTCTTTGCTGGTGAGGGGCCTAGTGCACTCTGCACCGCCACTGGAAAGTGGTGCCAGCGGCCTTTTGTCAGCAGGGGGCCCCTTCTCTGCCAGACACCTAAGGCCACCTCAGTTTTTCGACTGGCCCCTAGATTTCTGGCAGATTGAAGCCTGGCTTAGAACACAGCCAGGGGCAACTGCTGGTGCCTGACATATGGGGCACATGCCCTGAGTCCCAGCGCCAGTGCCCTGAGTGTCCAGGGCAGCACCTGACTCCCCTGGCCCTGGCCTCGACCCAGGATCCTGGGCCAGGCCTCCTGCAGTGGCAGCTCTCCTGGCCCTGTCCCCATCCAGGGATCTAGGACCAGGCTGGCAGTGGCAGGAGCCTGATACCGGAAGGGGCCTGTGCCCTGGGTCTTTCCCTGGAGCAGTAACGTTCCTGAACACAGCATTAAATTCTTTAAAACAAAACTCCAATTTATGAGTCCCAATAACTGTTTAGATAGTACCACCACCAAAGGCAACAATAAATGCCTTTTAATTACAATTCATCTCAAATATTAACATAAAAACTAACCTTGCTAACAAGAGTACCCAATTGGGTGCAGCCATTCTTTAGCTACTATATAATGTAAAGCCTGATGGGGAAAAAAAATCAGTTTGGAATCACTGGACAACAGTGATTCCTGCATCTCCCTCCTAGAAAAAAAATGAATAGCATAACTTTGCTTATTTACACAAAATAGGTCACACACATCCCTCTAGCAGATCAGTCATAAAAAAACTGCCTATTTTAAGCTGAAAAAATAACTTCTAACTTTTGCATCAAACATGGTTAAATACCGAGCTAGAAATACTTCAGTGAAAAAGGTCATAAGAGGAGGGAGAAAGTTGTCTGGAACCCTCATTCCCTCTAAGCAGAAACATGCATTCTAAATTCTAAAACAGCTCCTATGGGAAAGTGATGGGGAAGAGACTCGTTTTCCATGAAAGCTATATTAAGCCCTCTGATCAAGGAGGCTGATAAAGAAGTTGATTCAAGTTTGGAAGACAGAAGCCAGGAATTAAGAGAGCCTTTGCAGAGTACACTATCCTTTCAGAAACTGCTTTAGTGATGCCCTAGTCCTAACTAAACATGAACACGGTAGAGAAAGAAGATACAGTTAGCAAAAATTGGAGATTACTTACTACAACTGGAGGTTGTCCAAGGTCTACAATACCTATTTGGATTCCATAGTGTGCCATGTGCTCGTGCCAAAACTGTTTGCGGTAGTGACATTGACTCACATGGCATGTATTGGCTATATAACATGCCCGAGGTCTTATTAGGCTGTGCCATAGAAACTTCTCTTACTGACAGATATCCGTCGCAAAGGGGATGGCGAGGGGAGGAGGGTACTGAAATCCAAACAGGAACCACACAACTTGGAAGGCCTCCAGCTACAGTAACTAATCTCCATTTCTTTGCATTCTGGTCCCTATGTGGATTCCATACATGAGCAGAGTAGTAAGCAGTATCAGCATGAAGATGGGAGTGAGGGCTTACTAGAAGTGAGAATATGCAGGACTGCATGTCCAACTGCCACATGGTGTAGAAAGTGGGAACTTGTGGATGGAAGGCAATTTGGCCACCCTACAAATGCCCTGCCACAGGGCATTAGCTAGCCTGGTAATGTGGTAGCTTGCATTCTTATAGAGCAGGCAGTAATGCCAGACAGGAGAAAGATGTGGGAAACAGTGTACACTCCATGATGCAAGGAGAGATCCAATTAGAGATGTTGCAACGAAAGATGAAAGGTGCCAGCAAGGCTCTTCAATGGCTAGAAAAAGCTGAGGCAAGGTTCAGAAAGCATGGGTGCATTGGACATAGAAGGCCAGTGTGCAGTGAATGTCAAGGAAATGTAACATGCATGCCCTAAAGGTGGCATGTGGCTTGGAAAAGGCGGCTAAAAAAAGGGAGGGGGGTTAAAAATGGGAAAGTTAACTTAAAATACAGAGGTAGTCCAGTGACATAACAGTTAACATCTATCTCATATGGTTTGGGAAACAGACGTAATCTGATTGGCTGAAGCAGAATAGAGAGGCCATCTTAGGGTGAAAATTAGGATGGAATCAAAAGGGACACCTTGTCTTTATGGACTGAAGTAAATGGTGAGTTGGCCACAACAACCACCAGTCTGCTGACCTGTCGGCCCAAGGTGATGGCCACCAAGAAGATCACCATCACGAAGAGGTGAGTCAGAGGACAGGTTGCTCAGGGCTTGAAGGATAGTTTGGTGAGAGCAGAGAGGACATGGTTATGGTTACATGGAGTACAGCATAGGCAGATTGAGGGAAAGGAATTAAGTAGACCACAAAGGAAGTTGTTGAGGTAGCAAAAGTTTAAGAAGTCCTTAATATGAAGGAGGAAGGCACCAAGTGCAGTGAAGTGGACCTGGATGGAGGAGTGGATCAGGCCAGACTGCGAAGTGTGGAAAAGTCAAGTCAAGGAGAGTAGAAATGGATACTGAATCCAAGGGTTAGTGCTGGCTGGATGCCCATGCAGTAAAATGTCTCCATTTGGCTTGATAACATGCTCTGGTGGATGGACGTTTGCTATGACAGGGTGTTGCACATGGGTGTGAAGCATGCATTATTTAACCGCAAACACCATCCTAATACACAGCCATGACGTAAAGCAGGTTGGGATTGGAGTATAGGATCTGTTCATGCACTTGAGTGAGGAGATCCAGAAAGAGAGGCACCACAGGATCAATGGATAGGTGGAGAGGTGAAGAAGGTGGGTGAACCAATATTGGCAAGGCCAATTGGGAACTACATTTTTCGGCTCTGGTGTACCTTGTGTAGCACCTGTGAGAGGAGTGGGATGAGTGAGAAAGACTACTGCAGACCAAATGTCCAGGAGAGGAGGAATGCATCTAAGAGCCAGGTCTGAGAATGCTCCTGGAGCAAAAGAGGGGAAGATGGTGGTTAGTCACAGTTGCAGAGAAGTCCAGTTGCAATGTGCTCAGCCACCGGAAGACAGAGCAAAGACTGGGATCATGGAGCTTCCACTCATGATAGTTGTGAAATGAGGGGGTTAGCATGTCCACAAGAGTTGTTGGTGGCCAGAATATGCACAGCATGTCACATGACTGTTAGAGGAACTAGTTCCAGAAGTTCTTTGCCTAAATGCAAATGGACAAAACCTCATGCTGCCCTGTTTGTAATCATGTGGTCTGAAAGGAGTTGCATAGGATGGGCATGGAAAAAAATGGAATAAGGCTGAAGTACTCAATCCTTTTTTTTACTTCAGTCTTCACAGGCAGAGTCAGCTCCCAGACTACTACACTTGGTAATGCAGAATAGAAAGGAGAGCAGCCTATGGTGATGGAAAGTCAGGTTAGGGACTACTTAAAGAAATTAGATATGCACAAGTCTATGGGGACCAATGAAATGCACCTGAGGGTGCTGACGGAGGTGGCCGATGTGACTGCAGAGCCTCTGGCCATTATCTTCGAAAACTCGTGGCGAATGGGGGAGTACCCGGAGGATGGGATGAAGCCCAATATAGTACCTATCTTCAAGAAAGGACAAAAGGAAGATCCAGGGATCTACAGACCAGCCAGCCTAACCTCAATCCATGGAAAAATCATGGAGCAGGTCCTCAAAGAATCCATCCTGAAACACCTGGAGGAAAATGGGAGTGATCGGGAACAGTCATCATGGATTCACCTAGAGCAAATCGTGCCTGACCAACCTGGTTGCCTTCTATGATGAGATGACTGAATTTGTGGATACAGGAATAGCTGTTGGTGTGATATACCTCAACTTTAGCAAGGCTTTTGATAACGGTTTCCCACAGAACTCTCATCAGCAAGTTAAGGAACTATGGGTTGGATGAGGGGACAGTAAGGTGGATAGAGAACTGGCTAGATCAATGGGCTCAGCAGGTAGGAATCAATGGCTCAACATCTAGTTGGCAACCAGTAACGAGTGGAGTAACCCTAGAATCAGTCCTGGGGCCCATTTTGTTCAACATCTTCATTAACGATCTTCATGATGGGATAGACTGCACTCTGAGTAAGTTCATGGATGACACCAACCTGGGGGGAAAGACAGACACATTGGAGGGCAGGGACAGAATTCAGGGTGTTATGCGTTAGCTCTGTGTTCTTGAGGAATCAGAGCATAGTATCCAGCATGTGCCTTCCCTCCCACACACACATCCCCAAACCTCTGCTTGAACTGAAAACCAAAAACAGTAGGAAATGGGAGATATCCTTATCTACCCATATCCAAAAGCCATCAGCACAGTAAATGGAGCTTCATTTGCATTGACTATGGAAAGCCAGGCTCCAAAGCAAGAACTGCACTGAACCCTGGGATTGAAGAAACAGGAACCGCACTGAACTCTGGGACTGAAGCAGCCGGGAAGCACTGCAGGATCTCACACCAACATGAACAAATTCAGCAATTATCAGACCATTCTAGTCACAGACATAACTAATACCCAAAATACTGAGTCTGCCTGATGGTATTGTGAGCTTCTCTGAACCATTACGCCCCAGCAGGAATGTATATTGGCCACTTAAACAAGTCCTTATAAAAAACCTTTACCCACGTCCAATAGTACAAGTAGTGTGTGTCCTGTGCAAGTCCTTGTATAGTAGTGTGTGTCCTGTGCAAGTCCTGACTCAGTAGTGTGTGTCCTGTGCAAGTCCTGATTAGATCCTGTCTGAATCCTGTGTGAGTTTGGATTGAGTCCTGATGCTTGGATCTAAAGCTGTATCATTTCCACTGGGATTTGGCTTTTCCTCCTCTTTGCTGATTGCTGTGGGAGCTTTCTGTCCATCCAGCCTCTGACCCTGATCTGCACAACCTGGAAACCTTTCTGCTACACAGAGTGGTGAGACACCGCCCCCCCAACCTCTCTCCCTCTTTGTTAATTATGACTCTCTCTCTAGGCTTGATACAGTAGAATCTAGGTAATATTGTAGCTGGGTGTTTTTCTTTCCTTGCATGTTTATCAATGTTGTAACTGGGTATTTTGGGGAATTCTTCTCTCCTTTTGTAATTATTATTATTAGTGCAAGTTTTAGATACCTAGCAATAAAATGCCTTTTGTTATCAAGCCAGTTTCCAGACTCTAAGACATCATTCCTTCTCCTTTGTGGTCTTCGTTTCTTTACACTGCTTTGCAGCAACGCTTCTATTACCTAGCCAAAGATCCCTGTGATGCCCACAACCCTGTAAGGTTTGCTCATTGATGGGAATATTAGCCTGATTGACTCCAGGGGCTTATAAGGGTAGCAGCTGATTAGTGCTGTGTGACCCAGCCTGCTCAAGATCTATAATCAAGCCTAGTGTGGTGCAGTACAGGGGCACACAAGGGTAGCAGCAAAGAAGTGCTGTGTGACCCAGCCTACTAAGTTCAGGGACACATAAGGGGTCGGCTGAGAGTGCTGATAGACCCGGTCTGCTCAGACGCACCTATATAGAAACACAAGTGACACAAGCAGCACATTAATAGAATTACCATCTTCCTTCAGTCTCTCCTCATAAGTCATGCACCAGAGCCCCCTAACCCTTTTTGTTGCCCTTGGCTAGACTCTTTTTAATTTGTTCACTCTTTTCTGTAGTGGAGAGCCCAAAACTGGACACAATATTCCAGATGTGGCCTCACCACTGCTGAATAGAGGGCAATAATCCACATCCCTCAATCTGCTGGCAACGCTGCTACTGAGACAGCCTAATCGATATGTCATTAGCCTTTTTGGCTAACAAGAGCACACTGTTGACTCATATCTAGCTTCCCATCCACCATATATGCAAGGTCCTTTTCTGCAGTACTGCTGCCTAGCTGATAGGTCCCCAGCCTACAGCAGTGCATGGGGTTTTTCCATCCTATGTGCAGGACTCTGCACTTGTCCTTGTTGAACCTCATGAAATTTCCTTTGGCCCACTGCTCCAACTTGTCTAGGTCTCCCTTGTTACCAACTTTGCCCACCAACTCGGGGTATGCTTACTTTCTGTTTGGGGAACTAGGCTTGTTTAGCCTGCAGAAGAGAAGACTGATGGGGGAATTTGATAGCAACCTTCAACTACTTGAAGAGAACCTCCCGAGAGGAGGGAGCTAGGCTGTTCTCAGTAATAACAAAGGACAGACAAGGAGCAATGGTTTCAAGTTGCAGCTGGGGAAGAACTTTTTCCCTAGGAGAGTGGTGAAGCATTAGAATGGGTTACTAAGAGAGGTGGTGGGATCTCCGTCTTTGGAGACATTTAAGGTCTGGTCAGACAATACCCTCACTGGGATGATTTAGTGAGTGGTCCTGTTTTTAGCAGGGGGTTGGACTAGATGACCTCATGAGGTCCCTTCCAACCTTATGATTCTTAATATATTCACACACAGCTTCTAACCTGAGCTGGTGTGATGGCCTGGAGGGACAATGCTGTGTTTTTTGCAGCTGTCCATGTTAGGAAATGGCCCTCAAGCTGATGGCTGCACTTCTTATGAGCAAAATAGGCTTTTTCAACTGCCAGTGCCCCTCAGAAGGAGCCAGAGCACTCGGGAATGGTGAAATGCAGTACTCTGGCAGATCCATCAGTCCCGAATCCAAATGTATGTGTGGGCGCATTGCCTCCTCTATAAGGAGTTTCAAGAGATGAAATTCTCTTCACCTTGTGGGTCCACTGAGGAAAGAAGTGGTAAATGGAGCAATGGGCAACAACGTGAAACTCTTAGAGGCAGCACAAACATTAGTGGTGCTTGCTGCGCATGGAGAATAAAGGCAGGCATGATGTGCAGTCTTTTAAGCTGGAACAGGAGGGCTGTCCCACAAGGGCAACTAACAGTTTTAACAAGACTAACCATGCAACTATAAGCATCTAAACTACAACTATAAAACAGATTTTTTTTGAAAAAAGGGCCTATTAGCAAGCTAAGAGCAAGGAAGAAGATGGGTTCCAACTCTGGCCAAGCAGCAGTAAGAAGCAACTGGGGAAATATTGACCCTGCAACCTTGTAAGACTTTGAATGTACCAACATGGCCCAAAAGAGACTACTCAGAAGAAAAATAAACAGCTCCAAATCCAAAGCATGGCACACTTGTGCACCCACACATGGAGTTCATACAGGGATAAGCACCCAAACAGGAAAAGAAGGTTACTACTTCCAGGAAAGTCATGAACAACTTGAAACAGTTGCTTCATTAGCTGGTGCACATCATCATGGTGAGTTTTGGAAGTGCTCAATACTTACTACAGTCTTGACATTTCAATGAGTTATTTTGAGTGTGCAGGTCTCAAACACCCCTCACAATGAAGTTTCTAGTTCATGAGGTTAAGAACAAAGTAGAAGAAAATGGGTGAAGTCTAAAAGAGCAGTATGTATAAAAATGGCTGCAACTCCTGAAGACCACCAAAGTGCTCCAAACATTAACAAAATACAGTAAGTTTGGACAAACTGTGCAACACCTTGTGTAATCCTGAAGTACTGTGGTTGTTACAGCTGCATTAGTTTTCCCTGCAGAAAAATCAAATATTTTTTGGTGACTGTATTTCAGCTTTAAGATTTAGGTTTATATTACTACACAGAGAGCTTTTAAAATGATTCCTTAACTCCCTGTCTTGACCAAGAATAAAATCCCATAGCCCACACATCAACAACAGACGACTAGTTTTATGGTGCTTCCAATAGCATCATCCCCATTCATCTGCTTTAGCTCAATCCTGAACTTAACAATAGGAGAGCAGTATGATCATGCTGACTACAAGGCTAAGATACCTACAACACCACAAAAAATTTCTGGCAAGAATATACAATGATAAAATGTACCTAAAAACAGAAACCTTCTTATTTTCATCCTTGGAGAACACATGTTTTATTATTTAGGAATTCTAGTTAAACCTTTTGTTTTTCCTACCAGGATTTTAAAAAGTGTAGCAAAGAAAGAAAAAAAAGTTATATCATGGGCACCTGAAGCTTTCCCCTCCTTCAAGTAACTCTACATAGCCACAAATCCTCCAGATATACTGCATGCATTGAACAAGTCATTTTAACAGCTCAATGGGCTAGCAACGTCCAATTTCAAGAGCTCGTCGGAAAACTTTATTTACCCATATACTTTTAATTTAAAAAATTGAAGAAATGCCAACATTGTGATCATTCTTTGCGTCCTACCCCAGGCCCACAGCCCCTTTGTTGTTTAAGAGTCAAACTGGTAGACAGCATTATTAGTCCCAAGCACTGCAGCTACTGTTGATTTAGACTAGTGATTCTCAGCCTCTGTATTGGGGCACATTACTGGGTTGCCACACACCAGTAAGTACATTGCAGAGAGTCAAGGAAATGACTGGATTTAGACTGGTGGGAGTGGTCTAGTCTTTCTACAGGATTGTGATATGCCACCAACTGTGCTGCAACTCACAAAAGGATGAAACAACTGATCTAGACCAGAGTCAGACAACTATGGCTGCTAGTGCCCAATTCTCCTCTGCTCACATACAGCTGGCAGACCACTGACCAGAAAGTGTGGCCAAGCATCGTACCTGTTTAGTTGATCAAGAACTTGCATTTTATCTCAACCGCATGCATGTATTTTTCAGGAAATAAATGGGCATTTTATTTTACTCTTTTATACACTTCTTTAACACACTTTCCAAAGCCCTGAGCTCTTCAAACACTAAGTACAAAAATATCCTCATTTTATAGATATGGAACTGAGGCAGAGTATTTAAATACTTTGGTCATGGTCACTTAAGAAATGTGTAAGAATGGGGGGAAAAAAAGAGAGATCTCTTAAGCCCATCCAAAGCCTTTAACTCAAAACTATCTTTCCAATATTTTTTTTCCCAGGGGAGACAGAGAAAATAGGTTTATTTCTTAAATAAACATGAAATCAAATTTCTAAACTTTTTTTTTTTTTTTTGCATTTATTCCATTGACATTTTTTCCAGTTCATGGCCATTGTCACTGATCAACATTTGCAATATCCCATTGTGAAACTGACTATGAAAGATATGCAGCTAACTGCTCTGAAGCCAAAGATTTAAAAATATATGTTGCCCCAATATGAAAACATATTTACTGGTGAATGACAATATATATTATACCCCTTTACTTGTGCATCTTTTATTTAAAAATATCACAAATTCAGAACCATATGCCGTATTTATAAACTGTACACCAAATCCAGCAACAACTGGCTGACACAGATGAATAATTTCTTCCAAAAATAAAACAAAGTACTTCATATCAATCAGCCCTCCCATATAGGGAAAATTACAGTGTTATCACAGTTTAACAGGGCCAAGAGATATGGGTTACCAGAACTGTAAGTGAATACAGCAGAGAGAGAGATGGGAAGTGGAAAAAGAGTTCACACTAGCATCTAAATCCCAGGAAGTTCTTTATGAAGCTGGATTTTTTCCTTTATCTTTCTTTACCTAGAAGAAGACCATTTAAACTTAAAGCCAGTACAAGTACTAACTGTGTTACAATGATTGTCAATGTGTTTTTGGTTACAACAGCAGGCATACAGTTTAGGAATACCTGAACCATATTTAGGCATAATTGATGTTTACCAGTTGAGATTTTTCAAATTAGTACACAGGTTTTTAACACTATAGATAAATTTCCTGCTTTGTCTCTCACTCATCTCACTCCCCCCCCCACCCCCCAACTCTTCCGTACTACAAACAGAAAAACCTTTATTTTTACTATAAAGTGCTCTTTTCTCTGAACAGGCTCAGTATAGCTAAGTTAAACCAATTCTGTTCTTATCTTACTAGGTTTTCAGTATTCATAAAAGTTTTTTTATACCAATTCAGTAAAGCCACTGTATTTCTAATATACTGCTGACATGCAGCACTAGTTGCACTACTGAAGCTAAATACCTGCGGTCTGCAAGAAATAGAAGTTGCTGACAATTCTATGCAAATCTAAAACTCTAGAACACAGAAATTTCTTGAGATGCTGTTTCCAATAAAGAAAGTGCCTTCATACAAATATGTACCAAAATCAAAACACAGGTAAGATTGTTTGCTCTTTACATCTGGGGGTGGTTGAAATGGAGGGAAGCTCAGATTTGTTATACATTGGCAGTTGTGTTCAGTCTTTAATGCCCTTTGCACCCTTCTCTGCAGGACTGAAGGAAACAATGCATTATTAGCTTCTTCCTCTCCTGCAGCATCTGTTAACCTAAGAGAAGAAAATTTGGCAGTGATTTGAGGGAAGAGGAGGAGAAGCTGCAGAACCAGCAGGAAGAAATTTCACTTTTGGAATACTTCCAGCCCTGGGTTTTCTCAGCAGGTGCAGATCTTGTAAGAAAATGCCAACTTCACTTCTTAGATCCACCTCTAAGACCACAGTAGCTGTCACACAGAGGACGTGACTTGGAGAAATAGACATAGAAATTAAGAGAATTACCAGAAGATGTGTAGGCACAGACTTTTAGAATATCAGATACAGCTGTGAATTTGAGCACCCGAGTTTTAACAACTTGGGTTCTGTTTTAGAAAAAAATCACAACCTCTCTGACCCTCAACTTTTTTCAGATGATAAAGCCAGGACAAAAACTATTTATACACCTCCAGATTTCTTTTAAGAAAACAATTTTCAAAATGTAAAAGAACAGCAATATAAACAAGTGAGAGGTACAACTAACATTTGCAAAGTGATGCATTACAGTCAGTCGGAAACAGATGAAGAGTTAGAACTGGCTTGCAGACCTCTTGTTGGGAGGTCTAATCAATCTATTCCAATTCACTAATCTATTCTACCATGCTATTTCTTCATAAACCTCCTTATGTCTTAGTCACAAAATTCAGGAGTGAATTTTTTTTTCATTGCAAACTTAAAATGTAAAGAAAAGAATTTGAGCTGGGCCAGGTGTAGTCACATAAAACAAGACTGCATGAGAATTTCAAGTTTCATTTTAAAAAGTTTCTAGCCATCCTGGCTGCAGAGAAAATACAAAACACATGCACAGTAAAGGGTCAAACCACATGACAAATTAGAAGAACCCGAAGTATATTACCTAGAACAAATCTCATGATTTTGTGGACATGATTCAAGATTTCTGAAATCATGAAACTGGTAATATAGTTACTGTGTTTTTGTTTGTTGGAGGCCAGCAAGAACAGGTAATAGGATCTATATGTCTACCTAGCGAATGGATAAGGAAAGGTGACTATTATGAAGTTCCAAAGGGGCAGCTGTTTTAGTCCAGTTCAGTAAAATGAACAAGGAGTCCTGAGGCACTTAAAGACTAACAAATGTATTTATTGCATGATCAAGCATACAAAGAGAGTAAAGGAAATCACACACCTTGTGTTTATTCAAATAAAGACACGGAGGCAAGTTTTACTTTACTGTATATTTAGAAATCTAATTAGAAAATAAGTAATTGAAGTAACAAGTTACTTGTAACAAAAATATTACTGATTGAGACAGCTGAGAGGACAGCAAACAGTCTGGGTAATGGTATCAACAGCTCATAGTCAACAAAAACAGATTTTTAAGGGCGTTTTAAGCCAATTTTTAGAATGTGGAAGCCAAGGTTTGCATTTGGCTTCTAAATTTTAGGCATCTGTAGCCAAAAAGATGCCAAACATTTGTAGATATATCTTAAAACCTTGCTGTTGGTAGCTATTTGATGCCATGCCAAAAACTTAGGCAACATTATCACCTGTAGTATATAGTTTCATAGGTTTGGGGGGGTGGGGTTTGGCAGTTACCTAGGATTATTATGTAAGAACTCTAATAGAGAATCTTTTCATAATGCCTTCTCTTGCAATAAAGGCATTATCCTGAATTTGGGTCTTCATTTCTCCAGACTGATGCAAAAACTCAATATGATATATTTGAGAAAAGCTGGAATTGTAAAAAGAATCTTAAAAATCAATCGTCAATATAAATATTGAAAAACATATATTAGAATTTTGTTTTTTGTATTTCTCCCTGAAAGTTCATCCATGCGTAAGAGTCCTTTCTAAACTGCAAGGAGTTTTTCTATGTCATTTTAAAGTATCCCTTCTATCGCTATTTCAAAAGCCATAATACCTCTTTGAAAATATCAGAAATCAAGCATTACACATTGCCCACTGAATTCAGTATCCTCAGGTAGCTCCCCCAAGAGGAAAACTGATGTTAAAAGCAAACATCAGATCCCAGATTAGTGGAAGATAGGCTATGTTCTAACTTCATGCTAAGCACAGGATATACAATCACATTAACCAATGGTAATCTAACTCATGATAAGATGGCCACATGACTGCACAGTCATGCAATGCATCTAACTTGTACAGTCTCTGGCAGTCATAGAAAACAGCTATCTGAACACATATCCCAAGATTCTCAATGACACAATAAGGATTGATGTTTCCTTAACTGCCTCATTTTCCCCATGTCCGCCAAGGGTTTGAGCCATAGGAACACTGAGGCATTCCTAATTACACTTGACTTTCAGTGAGTTGGAGCTGCAGCAACACTGAGTTGTGCATGAAACTGGCAAAATCACAAACTGCAAGCTGAACTGAGGTAGATTGATAGCCCAGTCAGTCAGAAGTCAGATTGGGACAGATTAGAGCAGTGCTTCCCAACCTTTTCTCTGCCTTCCGAGGAACACCAAAAAAAACCCACATGAATATTCAAATTAACTTAAATTACTTATGAATATTCATGAACCATGGCACAGGGTTTTGGAAATACTGCTATGTGGGGTAGTAGGGGTACCAGAGCAGGGGTGGCAAAACACGAGAGGTCAGGCATCGTGCAGTGGCAGGAGAGAGTAGGGAGCAGAACAGGGCAGGGGCGGCCAAAGAGGACATGGGCAGCCATTTGGGGAACAGCACAAGGTTGCCAAGAGAGGAGAGAGGAAGGGAGAACAAGAGCGGCTTTATGGGAGGACAAGGGAGAGCCTGCGGAGTGGGAAGGTAGGGCAGGGGAGCATGGTGTAGCACCCACTTCCCCCTTCTCCACAGTGGCTCCCTGCCACCCAGGGCAAATCCTCACCCCACTGCTGCTCCCTCCCACCCTCCCCTATCACCCAGCTGCCTGTGATGGACCCTCCCATCACTGCAGGGGCCAGAACTAGGCCTGCAGCCCCCAGCTACACCCCCCACAGCCACCCCAACCCCTAGCTACACCCCCCCAACCAAACAGCTACCTCACAACCCCAGCTACATACCCTCTGCTACACACACACACCTGCCCCACACAACCCCCAGCAGCCCTCCCCGCCAAAAACTGTTACCTGGGCTGTTTGCAGGCTGGTTGACAAAAGCTGCTCCCCCCTGCAGGGGGAGATTCACCCACTCCCAGCCTCCCCCAGCTGTCTACTGGCTTGGCTTAAGATGGAGCCACCTGAACGGTGCATTGGGGCTGCTCCCCCTATTTTTAAGGGGACCCCGGGAACTCCCCATTCTAGTGCCTTCCTCTATTTTGGGGGGGGGGGGCAGAAGGCTGCCTGCCTAAAAACAGGGGGCCCCAGAACTGTGTTCCAGTGCCTTTTCCCAGCCCTGCACAGTCCAGGTGACTGGGCTGAGCAGGGAGGGAACTTTGACTCCAGCTCTCCAGCATGCTTGTGGCACACTTTGGGTGTTCCCGCGGCACACTAGTGTGCCCTGGCACACTGGTTGGGAACCACTGGATTAGAGGACCAATTTGTCTTGAATGTTGTGACTGCATCTCTTCATTGCAGTTGCCTCAGGACAGCAATATGCATTTAAAACCATTTTAGGATGTGCCCAGAAGTTCAAGGGAACAACAGCTACCTTGCTGCATAGCTCTAAGAGAGATGTGTGAATGTGGAGTATATCATGGGAAAAACTGAGTTAAGTCTACAGTGAAGGCAAGCCCTGACTAAGACATATTCAGCCTGAAGCGATGAGAACAGGATGAAGATGATGAGACTTTCATAACACCTCACTCCTGAGATGTAAGCAGTGACACCAACCCATCCTGGAGAGTGCCCGTGTTCATTTTACATAAAGAAATGTACCACAAATTTTATGAGCTCCCCCCCTGCTTCTTTTCTGAGGGAAGAGTGACACATAGTTACTAAATTTAAATCTGACATGCACATTTAACAGGATTTTCAGAATATTTCAAGTCAAAGATCAAATCTCTCACTACCTTTGCACCAATTTGCCATGGCTTAACATTTAGTTCACTTGCTGGTCATACACATGTTGAGACACGCATTAAAACAGCAGATTTCTTTTTAGAAAACAATTTTCAAAATGTGAAGAAAAGTGATTTTAAAAATAAAAATTAAAATGTGTGTCAAAGGAGGATACAGTTGTCACTCTTCCATGACTAGAAAAATACACCAAGAGATTCACTCTGAAGTAAAACAAACAAGGCACTTAGAGTAACAAATAAGTTTGTTTTACTGAACTAGACTAACACAGCTGCCCTTTTGGCTCTGAAGTAACAATTTAAATACCAATATACCACCAAATACATTATAATTTTAAAAACCTAAATATAGTTGTCCACCTAATGTCATTTTTAAAAAATGCTGTTTTAATTCACTGTTTTGGAATCTGTTTCTCAGCACTCTTTGCCCAACTTATTCTGGGGGCCAGGGAGGAGAAATCCAGGTCAGCTTTTTGAAGTATCCACATTCAATACATTAACTTCTAAGAACAAGTCAAGTGACTCCACAGTCTACCAAATCAGCATGCTGTTGTGGACTTGTATTTTTATGTTAATATGGCAAACTGGCTTCAGCTAGCTTCATGAACAAATAATTTAATGGCACAAATTACTTTTCTCCAGTTAACTTATGGCACCTGATGTGGCAAAATGCTCCAAACAATGTTTCACACCAAAGTCATTTGTACCTCCTTAACTCCATTTCTTTTTAAACAAAACTTTTTGCCCAAGGGCATATACACTGAAGAGCTAGTCTCTAATCTCTTATTTACAAGAAAGTATGTAGTCTCTTTGTTTTCTTGGGCACTAGAGGGAGGGGAAATGGAGGAAGACTACAGCAATCTTTACATAGAGTTAAATCCCAAAATACTCTCAACAATAAAAAATGCAAATAATTCTTAGAGGCTACACATTTTTCTTAATTATTCATAAACATATTAGAGTTTTGTAGTTTTCACTTTGAATTTCCTCTGTAAAATATAAAAGGAAGTAATTGGCACTAAAATGTTATACCCTTTGAATGAGAGAAGATGGAATGCAGACAGGCTCACTCTTGAAGCATTTCCATAATAATAAATAGAAGATAGCTAGTCAGTATAATTCAAGAATAGATAGGAAATATCTTCCTTGACCTTAACTGAAAAGAGTTTAAGCAGTCTCTTAATTGTTCTGCTTCATGAAGGAAAAATACAGATAAATTTTAATTATGCTCCATTTCCTTGCTCAGATGCAAGAGAGACAGAAAACCCTGGCAAAACATATTACCATTACCCCATATTTACTTTCTGAACTAGCCTCCCTTCCACCTTTTACACAGTTTCTTTATTTTTCAGCTCTGGTATATTACTCTTCCTCCAATACTGATAATGTTGGGACAGTATATTGTTCCTTGCAAGTGATACTGCCACAGCAATCAGCAGTGATTACTGCTTGAAAAATATTACTCTGGCACCTTGGAGAACCCTGCATCCAGCCAAAGGGAAGGAATGGTATGTATGCATGTTTTGGCTGCCTTTGGCTCTCAGTGAAATATACAGCTGGCTTAGATGGAGAAACATGCCAATTTCTCCAAGGTCACCCTCTCCACTCAAACCTGTGAGACATTTTGGACTGCCAGAATTTGCACCCTCTCATTGTTGCCAGCAGGCCTAAGAGATGATTTGAACAGATTAAGATTTCCACTAGCAATCACTACTCTATGCTGTCCAAAATGGCACAGCAGTACCAAGAGTACTTCTAGAAGATGTGCCAGTGACAGCCAGCACCATACAAGAAGATAACTTTCTGTACCAGGAATAGGACAAAGACTTCTTTATTTCTAAAAACAAAGGCTGGCTTTTAAAATTTCCTTTATTTAAATGAATAAATAAATAAATAGTTTAATGAAAAAAGCCAAATACATGCTGGATGAGAAAAGTAAAAAATTTAGTCTTTGCTCAATACTCAATATTTAGCAATGACAAAAGACTGACTTGTTCGCAGTGTTGTAGCCATGTTGGCCCCAGGATACGAGACAGACAAGGCGGGTGAGGTAATATCTTTTATTGGACCATCTTCTGTTTCTGGACAGGACACGCCTTTCAGAGAGCTCTGTGTGGGAGCCTGTCACTTTCAGCAACAGAAGTTAGTCCATTAAAAGATATTACCTCACCCACCTTGTCTGTCGCAAATGCCTGACTTGATAATCTCCTGGTGGCAGGATTTATGGAGCCATGTAGTGGTAATTTAGATTTGGTAGACAAATTTAAAGACAAATGGCAATGGGCAAGTTATAGATTGGTAAGAAAACATGATTCGGTCACTTTTCTTGCTACAACCCCACCCACTTAGCATACCAATTACGTCAATAGGAGCATGAAATTCAGAGACATCACTGCCATGCTCTAAATGTACTGTGGAGTGCCCCAAGCCAAGCTGCAGACCACAGCACACAGCTTCCTTTAGCCAGGGTGCACCTGGGAGCTGAGGCCACTCAGGGCCTTTTTATATCTCCTGGCCTACAGCACATGGCCCAGGCACATGGCCCAGTGCAGGAGAACAGCGCCAGGAAATTTAGAACGGCACATAACCCCAGTCCCCAGCAGCACATTCCAGGGTCCACAATCCTGGGGTCAGCCTCTTGAGCTCCAGGATCAGCAGTGGGGTGAATACTAGTGTGTCTTTGCCCTCCTCGGTGAGGTGTGGAGGCAGAAGAGAGATCAGGAGCTAAGTGAGGTCTTGGGTGTGGGGGTGGGTATGAGAGCAGGGCGAGCCAGGGCTGGAGGGTATGAAATTGGGAGCTGGCAAAGTGTCCGCAGCCATGGGATGCTGGGCAAGCAGGATGGGGGTGGTGGGGGAGAAAGTATCAGAAGCTAAGTGAGGCATGGATGAGCTGCAGCCATAGGAGGCCAGGTGAGCACCGAGAAGGAAGGCGGTATAAGGAACTACGCAAGGTATGGGTGAGCGGCAGACATGGGGAACAGGCAAGGGAAAATGAGCGAATGATTAGGAGCTGGGCATGGTGTGTGCAAGGCAAACTGCAGGCGCATGGAGCCAAGCATAAGGCACACTGTGAGGGGGAAGGGTTAAATACAGGTTTAGGGGCCTGTGTCCAGAATGTTTTTTTGTTTTTTTTTTAATGCAGCAGTGCCCTTGGTGAAAGTTTCACCCTTTTAACATACAAATTACATCAATTGAGTCACACTTTATGAGGTGTAGTTTACTATTGTTTAAGCTACCTCTGAATCTGCCTATTAAGAGTCTAGGCAAGTGGTTCCAAACCTTTCTGACTCAAGGGCTGCAAATATGATTTCTATAACCCTGAAGGGCCACTACTCTCTGCCAGCAGCCTTCTTCTCTCCCTATTCCCCTATCCTCCACACTGCACAGAGCAGGAAGGAATTCAACGAGGAGGATCTCCCATTTCCCTAGCTGCAAAAGGGAACCCCATGCTCCACCTGCGTCCCTAGGCAATGGCTTCCTTCCCAACCAGGAGGAAAGATCAGTACTCTCCTCCCTTTGGCTCTAGCAGGGACCCAGAGTGCTTTGCTTTTTGCTGGAGCAGGAGGGGAATGCTCATCTCCTGTTCCCCCTACTGCAGCAGGGAACCACACGTTCCCCGTGGGTCTTTAGGCAGAGGTTTTCTTCTGCAGCAGAGAAACAAAGGATCAGTGCTCCCCTCTCTCCAGCTCCAGCAGACACCCAGCACCTAGCCATCACCAGGATAAGATGAATTGGGGTAACCACCCTGGCCTCAAATTCTGGGAACAGGTCCTGCAAGCCCATGTTCTGGGAGGCAGCTGCCCACATCCTGCCTGGTCCCAGCTCCTGGCTGAGAGGTAGACGGCAGCTTCCAATACTCTGGGTATCAGCCCAGCAACAGCCTCCCATACCCTAAAAACTGTTTTTGAAATTAGGCAGTAGCTGCTTGCACCTTCCCTGCATCCTGTGGTCCCAGCCCGGACGCAGCCTCCCATGCCCTGGCTGCAAGCCTGGCAGCTGCCCTCCTGCATCCAGCAAGCTGGGCTTGCAGCTACCCATGCCCTGACTCACAGCCAGGAACTGGGATACAGCCTCCCATGCTCTGGCTTGGAGCCAGGCAGCTGCCTCCTCCACCCTGGGCCCTGCACCCTGCTAGGGGACCCTTGCAGGGTGCTTTGCCATACTTCCTGCTACACCCAGGAGGAAGGGAGTGCTGATTTCCCCCACCCCTTGGCTGCAAGAAGGAGCCTGCACCATCTTCAGCCCCATAGCAAGGTGCTCCACCGGGAAACAGCAGCTCCCTTCTGTAACCAACGAGAGGGGAGTGCAGGCCATTCTTAAGTGCCCTGTGGGCCACAGGCTGGAAACCACTGGCCTTGGCTCGTCACGTTCTACATTCACATATTTGCAGATCCAAACTATTAGGGCCAAGGCTTGGTCCCAAGAAGCTTGAAAAAAAAAAAATACAAGGGTTATCATGGCAGGGACCTACTGAATGGTCTTCCTCCCTGTGTTCTCTCATACCTCTCAATCCAATAGGTGCGGCAATGTCTCAGTCTTTTTCCCATTTCAGTGCAGCACCCAACATTTGGGTACATCTACCCAAAAATGGCATATTTCAATCATCACTCCTGAGTTGGGGGCACTGGCTCAGCACTTCTCAGAAACGCCATTTCAAGAAGAAATCAAGCACTTAGGTTAGTACCCCCCCCCCCCAGCAATGTTACAGTGCATTTATTGCAGTGCTTCTTATTTTAGTTTCCAGATTTTATTGGAAAAAGTCTGTGTGTCCGATTAATTATTCCCATATTTAATTACAGCAGTACAGATTGGTCCTTAGTGAAATATGATTGACAGATAGCACTAGAGGATGAAGACTTCAACTTATGCACAGCTACTGTAAAAAAAAAATCCTGTGTTGTGCCTCCCTCAGTATGTTTGAAACCTGATTGGAAGGCATCCTTATGTCCGTTCCATGTTTTGTCTCTCCATCTGCCACAGGTGGGCTAATTACAATAGTGATTGTCATGATATGAGCATCTGTACACAAGGAAACAAACTGAAATCTGCAACTCACTTCTAATAGGCCAAACAGCAATGGATTTCACTCTCTACTGACCTGGTATAGTTATCAGCTGGTGACCTAAAACCATAAATCTCTTTATCCCATTACCAATCCTCAGCCATCCAGTCTCTGACTCTCAATCAGTATTTATGTTGCTGGCAGTTTTAAGCCACAGGAGATGGTTTATGCAGCATTCTATATTTTTTTTTTTTAACTTAGATCTCACAATTTATAGAAAAAAAATTTTACTTTTCTTTACTTTACTTTACTTTGCCTATACATACAAAACAATTATTCATTTAACCATGATCATTAGAATCTTTCTAAGGTGGGACTCACTTGGAATCACTGAGATACAAGTATTAAAATGTCCTCCACTGGTCTAAAAGTTAGGCAGTGAGTTTCATGTGTCCGGGAAAGTTGTTTTGGGGTTTTAGTTTTATGCAGGGACCTCGAGAAGCTATCAAGTCCAGTCCCTTGGGTAAGGCAGGACTAAGTAAACGTACCCTGTCCTTGACAAGTATTCGTCCAAACTATCCTTAAAATCCTCCAGTGATGGGGATTTCACAACTTCCACTGGAAGCCAGTTCCAGAGCTTGCCTACCCTTATACTCAAAGTTCTTCTTAATATTTAAATCTCCCTTTCTGGATATTAAGATTGTTTCTCCTTAGCCTGCCTTTGATGGACATAGAAAACAATTGATCACAGTCCTCTTTATAACAGCCCTCAATGTATCTGAAGACCTATCAGATTCCCTCTTGGTATTCTTTTCTGAAGACTAATCATATCCAGTGTTTTAACCTTTCCTCATAGGTCACATTTTCTAAACCTTTTATCATTTTTGCCACTCTCCTCTGGATTCTGCTCATCCATCTCTTGAAGTGTGGCATCCAGAACTGCATACAGTACTCTAGCTGAGACCTCCTTCGTGCTAAGTAGAGAAAGACAATTAAATTCTATGTCTTACATAAGAAACTCCTGTTAAGACAAGACAGAATATTACAATTGCATCACATTGCTAATGCATATTCAGTTTGTGATCCACTAGAAGCCCTGGATCCTTTTTGCAATACTACCACCTATTCAGTTATTTCCCATTTTGTAGTTGTCCATAAGTTTGGCAATTGACTGATTTCTGTCACCTGGTGGTAAATGTGCCAATAAGATGATTGATGGGGTGAGTTCTGTTATTACAGAGACATTTTTCTTGGGTGTCTGACTGATAGCCTTGCCAACTTGCTAAGGGTTTAACTGACGACCATACTGGGGTCAGAAAGGAATTTTTCCTCAGGGCAGACTGGCAAAGGCTCTGGGGGTTTTTCACCTTCCTCTGTAGCATGGGGCATGACTCAGTTGCTAGTGGGTTCTCTTCCCCTTAAAGTCTTTAAATCAAGATCTGAAGACTTTAATAACTTAGTCATAAATTAATTAGGGGTTTATTGCAGGAGGGGGTAAATTAGGTTCTGTGGCCTGCATTGTGCAGAAGGGTTAGACTAGATAATCATATTGGTCCCTTCTGAATTTAGAATCTGTTTGATTTTTTCCTACCCAAGTGAAACACTCTGCACTTACCATTTTTTAATTTCATTGTGTTAACTTCAGACCAATTCTCCATTTGTCTGGGCCCTTCTGAACTCTAATCCTGTCCTCCAAAGTTCTTGTAACCCCTCTCCCACTATGCTTATAAAATTGGCAGATGAGAGTCTCCACTTCATTATCCAAGTCACTGACAAAATGACTGAATATTACTAGACTGAGGACTGACCACCATGGGACCACCTCTCTGCTAGTTTGATAGCAAACTATTCCTAACTGTTCTTTGACAATGATCTTTTAGTCAGTTCCACATCCACCCTTCAGTGTATTCATCTAGACTGCATTACCCTAATTTGCTTATGTCAAAAAGCCTTACTGAAATAGGGATATAACTACCGCTTCCTCCTACAAAGTAAGCCAATCACCACATCAAAGAAGAAAATTAGGTTGGTTTTGTATGTTCTTGACATGTTGGCCTGGCTATTCCTTATAATCCTATTATCCTCTATGATAGTAGCTCTCAACTACTATGTCACAACACAAAAGTGCGCAGTGGCACAGTGTCTGAGTGCGTCATCTAAAAATCAGCCTGCCGCCAACAGCCTGAGGATAGCAGGTTGAGAGAGGAAGTGGCAGCAGCTCTCTGCAAGAGCTGCTGTGGAATTAGCAGTTTTGCAGTGGTGAGGGGCTGCCAGTCCAGCCTCCTGCCACAGAAAAATTCCTTCAGAGGGGTAGTGTGGATGTTGCACACAGTTAGGATGGGTAGCATAGGTAGCAGAGTGTGTCGTACACAGTTAGGAACCTCCTGCTCTAGGAGTTTACTAACTGATTCTTGTCTGCCTTTCTCCAGTCCTCTGAGAGCTCACCTGTCCTCACAAGAGTTCTCAAAGATAATTGCTATTAGTTCCAAGATTGCTTCACCTAGTTCCTTAAGCTGAAGGAGTCTGCTAATTTGAATAATCAAATTTATCTAAATATTCTTTAACCTGTTCTTTCCCCATTTTAGTTTGCAGTCCTATCCCCTTATTAAATATTAATTGTGTTAAGTATATGATCATCCTTACCCATTTTAGTGAAGACTGAAGCAAAACAGGTATTAAGCACCTTAGCCTCCTTGATGTCATCATCAGTCATTATTAACTCTTCTTCCTCATTAAGGAAATGGTATCCCATATCTTACCTACAAGTTCCATCTGCAAGTTTTTTGTAATTTTGTAAGGCTATTGTCCTTATTCTGCTGTTCTCCCTCCCTCCATTCTATCATTTCATGACCTTTCATGCAAAACACTTTCCATCTTCAGATGTGCTACCAACTCATTTGTGTCAGTCAGAAACAAGTCAAAATGAATATCCCCTTGGTTACTTCCTCCACTTTCTGAAACAAGTTGTCCCCAATACACTCTAAGAACTTAACTGTAAATTTTATTTTATCATAGTACTTTTCCAACAGACGTCTGCATAGACATATTACTATCAATGACTGTGTCTGGATATTTCTGCTACTTGTTATAGAAACGCCTCTTGCACATCCTCTCCCCGATTTATGTACAATAGCAGACCCTTGCCATGACATCATCCCCTCCCCCTTTATATTTACTTGGGGACTTTTTAATTGGTCAGCCTCTCACCTCCTCCTGGACCTCAAAAAAAAGTATATTTACTCTTGGTGTATGATGCAACACCTCCTTTCTGTGCTTCTTGAACAAGCTGTACCCCTCTATACCAATATTCTAGTCATCCAGTTTACCACATCAGGTCACTCTGATGCCAAACTACTTATCATAGTGATAAATTATCTTATAGACTAATCCTTTTAGTTCAATACCCAAGAACAGTGTTCTTTATGAATTTCAATCTCCTGCCATCTCAAATGAAGAACCAGAAAGACTAAGATACTCAGAGACATGACACAAAAATCCTGTAACATTGGTTTCTAGGTCAAAAAGCAAAGCAATAAGGATATTAACACTATTGTAACCTAAAATGGGCAACTGAAGATTAAGTCAAATAATTTTTTAAGAGGGAAGGGTACTACAGTGCCTATGTCAAGTTTTCCATTACTAAGCAGCTAAGACATGGCAAGCCAAGTTGCCTACCCAACCTTGTTGCATTAATGAGACTTAACGCATTTAATATGAGTTCCCAGCAGGAAACTGTTCTCTATTCTATTTTAATTTGGTCAAACTAAAGGAATCTAGATATTCCACAGAAGCAGTAACATGTCTAACCACAAAAATGCTTGATTTATACTTTATGATCAAGATTGACTAAAATATTAGAATGAAACCAATTACAACTTCATTTTCCAATTATATGTAAGCAGTTCAGGATCACTAATGATCTATTCCAGCTTTTATTTATTTAGCACACCATTTTTTATTTTAAATTTCACCACAATAATCATTTAAAAATTAATAAGCATCTCAGAAGTACACTTGGAAAGATTTTTCTCTGAGATGCTAGATAGAACTCTCTACATTAAAGACAATATTTCTTCCAAGGCCTCTAATGCCACATGAGGTTGCTGAAGTTGTTATTAAAGCTCTGCTAAATGTAACACTGAATGAAATCCTCATGTACATTTATAGTGCTACATATATTTTTAATAAGTAATATTTAGGGAAATTTAAATAATGCAAGCCTGTTGGGGGTTGAGGCCCATCACCACTACCACTGTGTCATATATTCACCTGAGCTTCATCTCACCTGTTTTTGTTCTTGCTGTCAGTTTTTATTTTTGTGCAACTCTGTTTCTGTAATACTGCTTTTTGTTCTATTTTTCCTTACCACTGCTTTGAATTTCTCTTCTCTCTTCAACTCTGTCTTCACTTGTTATGATGCTCTGCTCTCACCTCTTTTCTGTGCTTCAGCACCCCTACTCCACATACTGCTTTCTCCAACCTATCTCCTTCTTTTTCTAGATCACTGCCCATTTGAACCCATTCTATTTGTTTTGCTCTCCTTTCTGTTCTTCCCCTTCCTTGAGATAAACTTGGCAACATAAAAAGTATTTCCAGGAACACCTCTGCCAATTACCTGATGATGGATAATTTTGTGAGCATTCAGGTGAACTTAGTTTCAGTCTTCTTATAAAGTCCAAGATAATAAATGCAGGAAAAACATTCAAAATTCATTTGAATGGACACAGCCTGCACTAGGCCCCTTCAGACCACTAACTGCGGGTGGTGGTGGTGGGGGGGAGCTGCAGGGGAGTCTCCTGAGAATAGTCAACCCTCTTCTTAGAGTTCATCGACCCCATTTCTCTACCCCAGTTCCCACACAGCTTCTTCTCTTCTCTTCTCTCCACACAGCTTCCCTTTCTTGATTTCCACCCATTGCTTCACATACTCTAGCGCTTGACCCATATTTCCCCAGGGTTTTATTTCATGCAGCAAGCGCAAAAGCCTCTCCCACCTGCTGAGTTACAATCTCCCCTCCACCCCCTGCCAGCTGCCTCTCCAAGCATGCATCTGATTCCCAGATCCATCACATACTGTGCGGAGCAGCTAACAGAAGCAGCCGGCAGGCAGCAGTCAAGGGGGCTGCTGAGCAGCTGCTTTCCCTGCAATCCTGCGACATGGACTGGGACAACTGCTCATATGATTTATTAGATGTATTGTATCAGACCTTATGATTGCATTCCAACAACTGTCTCCAAATATTTATGACCAGAGCTATTTGGGGTTGATTTCCGATATAATGAGGAGTTGAAGAATGGAATCTAAACCTGTGTGGTGTGCCTGTCATCTACATTCTGCAAAAGCTCATGCCCGACTTTGCTTATCAGTCAAGATCAAACTGTTCGACAAAGTGGGATTTTCTCCCATGGAAGCTCATGTGGATAAATGAATTTGTTATTCTTTAAAAGTACCATAGAACTCCTTGATTATTTTGCTGAACTAGATCGGGGTCTGCAACTTGTGGCTCTGGAACCACATGAGGCTCTTTGGCTGCCCCCTTGTGGCTCTGGGCTTTGTGTCTGCCCACCTCTGCCCTTGGACCCTGCATGTGGCCCGCTCCTGGCTCTGGGACTCCCTGTCATGGGCGGCCCTGCTGACTGTCCATGCTAGCCTACCCACACCAGCAGGGGACCCTGTGGGGAGCCTGCTCCTGGATCTGGGCTCCGCTCTCCCAAGAGACCATGCAGCAGATGCCCGGGCACAGCTCCCGAAGGAGGCTACACCCATTGGGGCTCTCAAAACACTTGGCAATTGAAGGAATTTTAAAAAATGGCTCTTATCTTTTAGGCTGCCGACCCCTGAACAAGACTAACAAGGCTACCCCTCTGGAACTCGAAAAAGTTTGGAGATTTGATTTTTGTCAAGCACAAGGAGTACAGATGCTTAGAAATACCTCTACTGAGCTGGAAATGGCTCTCAAAAGTTTCAGCACTTCCAGCTTCTGAGTGGGAAATATTGTCACAACAGTGCTATTTTAAGTGGAATCCAAGTTCAACGACTGAGAGTAGGGACTGTAATTCAATGTTAGCCTGTTGAATTACAGAAGGCGATTGATCACAGCACATTGCTTGCTTGGGGTCTCATGTCCTCACTGCTCACATTACTTCCTGCAATGCACTGCACTGTGGCTAGTACGCACAGGGGCTTGTGGGGCAGCAGTCATCCTCTGCTCATTCCCCACCCATCTTTCCTAAAGGGGGGGACAGGGACAGGAAAATACTTCCTTGTTGTTTCTCTGCTGCAGGTAGACAAAGATGTACAGTACAACATGCAGAGAAAGTATCTGAAAACTTCCAGAAGCTGCAGGCAGAAGAGGAACTATGTTCCATGGTGAAAGACAATAGAGAAATGGGAAAAAAAAAAAAATCAAGATTAGAACTATTCTCTGTCTACACAGATCTAAATTCAAATTGTAGATTTCAAGCTCAATGCTATGCCACTTGCAAGGGTGGTGTTAGCAGGTTGAATTACAGCTCCATCCCCCCCTTCCAATTTACTCCTCTAATAGTAGAGACAGTCAAACTTTACTTTCAGTGTAGATCAGGGATGAATAAAATCACAGTTGTGTATACCTGTGTAAGAGTCATCCACGCCTCAAGAGGTTTGGTTTTAGATTCAGTGCTAGCCTACAGTGACAGCAGCAAATTTTCCGACATCAGGTTGCTCTTCCAGATTCCACTGAGTAGTCAATCAAGACACGCTCAGTTGATCTGGAGTTCGACTCAGTAACTCCAGCCCTGTAAGAAGAGTAGTGCTAAGTCGAACGCACAGCATTTCCCTTCGAGTTAGCCCAGGGTGGACAAGGAGGAAAGTGAGAGATATGAATTTAAAAGAGAGATACATAAGCTATTTATTTGATGTACCTTGCATTATCTCCCTTCTTCTGTGCCAAGAAGTGCCACGAGTGTAGACTAGGCCTAAGAGTCTGCTCTTATTTTACTGAAACCAGGTTGACCACCTCTTCTTATCGCATGCATTATTTAGTGCTGCAAAGTTTTGTATGAAAAGACTGTGGAACTTTTCCTTGAAGAACTGTATATTGAATTAGAACATTTTAAACTTGTATCTCAAATCTGAAGTTGATTTAATCATACCATATAGCTATATTACTACACGCTTCCCTCTGAAAGTTTGTAAATGCTGAAGTGTTAGATTAGTGAGACTGAAAATTTTGACATACTTTCAGCTTTTATCTGATTCATAACAATAATAAAACATTTGTTGCATTCAGTACAAGTTTGATGCTACTTCACATTTAACCATATTACAGTGTGCTCCTGTAAAAACCATCAGGACTATAGGCAAAGATTGTAAGTAAAATAGGAAAACCAAGTAATGACTAATACATAGAACAGTCAAGACTAAACAATGATTTCAAAGTAATAACCACATATCCCAGAACTGGAACAGGTACGCAACTTGAAAACATTCCCTTTCAACTACACGTAACTTACCTGAAGGACAGGCACTTTTTGTGGGGTATTCTGTGGTGACTGGTGAAGCTGTGCCCAAGGTTGGTGGTGGGGATGTGGTGGCGGTGGTGAAGACTGATGATGTATCCCTGGATGAGGAGGCATGGGAGGACAAGTTGGCATTTGCTGTTGAAAAGACTGCTGTTGGCTGGGATGCGGCTGGCCAGATATCAGTCGTTCTTGTATTGCTTGTGGATCTGCGAGGCCAACACCTGGACAACCATTTGGCCTCATGTGCCCACCCATCTCCCGTGGAGTTGAAGACATACCGATAAACGGACGACTCTGCTGCATGTTTCGGGGGCCCATATTCCTTTGTCCAATTCCCATGGCACCAGGGGGCTGGTGTGATGGCTGAGGGTGGGGTATATTTGGATAACTGCCAACTTCCATTGGTATTCCAGCACTACCAGGCCTAACCTGTGGAGGAGGGGTACCTGCTGGATTACTCATTGCTTTCATAGGTGACATGGGAGGTGGAGAGGCATAAGTTCCCTGAGGCTGTGAAGGGTGCATAGTTTGTGTGTTCATTTGGTTGAGTGAGCCACTAGGGTGAATGGGCTGCTGGTGCATTAGTCCTTGACCACTGTTTGATGGAAATCCTACAGCATTTGTGTATCGTGGTACAGACTGATTCATTGGAGTGTTATTTGTAAGGCCTAAATTCTGATTCATCCCTGTATTGTTAACTAATCCCTGATTTAGGTTACTGTAAGGATATCGAGAATACTGCCCTGAGTTGTTTATAGTAGGTGAGGGTACTGTCTGGCTCCGAGAACTAAAATTAAGTGTTTGTGGCCTAACAGCACCCTGCTGAGGAGGATTAGGGGAGAATCGGGGACTGTGGGCTACTGATTCTCCATGGAGAGTGGGGGGATGGTGGTGAAATTGTTGGACTGAGTGTCGCAAAGAAGGTGCCATGCTGGGATTCTGTTGGGGCACATGAGACAAGTGGCCAGGTCCTGAAGTGGCAATGAAAGGATTTCCCTGATTAAGACCTTCTTGACCTTGAGAAAACTGGTTCATCCTCTGCTGTTGTGGTTGACCATGCTGTTGCATTGAGAAATCACCACGAGCCATGTAGTTTCCCATTTGCTGCATGTGCTGAGGATGGCCCTGCCCAGGGGGTCCTGATGGTGTCTGTGGTGGCTGTGTCGGTTGCTGCTGCTGCTGCTGGTAGGGTGCTCTTATTTGGTCAGGCACCTGAACAGCCCGTGGTCCCCACATGGAGCTGCTGTCTACAAATGGTTGACCATGCCTTTCATTCTGCATGCTAGGATAGACTCCCATCTGTCCACCAGTGCCACTGCCATGAGGAACCTGAGGAACTGGGGGGTTATGATACTGAGAGTGAGGAGATGCTATACCATTCCCAGGCGCATTACTCATCATTCTGTTAGGCTGATCCATCAGGTGCATTTTTTGCTGTTCATATTGATTATAGTGATCAAAATGGGTCAACTTGGCTTGATTTTGATTGGTGGGAGGATGATGAAGAGATGACTGTAAGGAGGGGAATCCTTGATCTATGGGCATTTGCTGCCCCATAGGATTTACCGTATTTTCAGGATATCCACATTCTCCAAGACTTTCGAGCCCTTCACTGAAAATATTCCCATCTTCTCCAAACAGACTCATCATTCCCGGATCTGCCATCTTTTTTCAGCACACTGCTCCTCAGAGCTACAACTAGAATGCTAGTCAGTGCTTCACCTCCCTGAGGTGTTTGTCCTCAAAGCCTTTAATCTTCAACTAATCTCCTTCATGTCATTCCATATTTCCTTAATTCTTTTGGACCACGTAGTGTCAGCCAAAGTCTGGTTACTGGTCCTAGAAAAAAAAACAGCAACAAAAAAAGAAAATTGGAAACAAATAATAAAATCATCCTCTGGTATTAAAATACACCTGTGTCAGATTATACTAGCTTCTTTCAGTCCCCGAAGTGTATTTTTTAAATCTATTTCACTTTAAGAAAAACCCCCTCATTAGCTTCTATCAGAAGCTTTATTATGATACAGAGTTACAGAGCAAGGAAAACACTAACCTTAACCTTAAATTAATCCATTCACTACACTTCCTAGTGTTCCATTCTTGGATGGAACAGAACAAAAGAACACAACATGCAGCAGCAGCAGCTGCCACAGCAGGCAGGCAGATGTACGAATATTGTGAAGCAGCCCATCTGCTGAACTAAAGCCCTGAAAATGCTCTAGTTACCAACAGCACGCCCTTAACCTTATTCCCCTGAGCAGTGTAATCAGATGAGCTAGCAGGAGCATCAAGGGCTATGATAAGCTAAAGTTAGTTAAATGGACAACAAGGGTAGTTCAAACACCAGTAGTGACTCTTAAAAAAATCTACAGACTTAAAAACCGCACATTTGTATAAAAATTAAGGTATTGTACATGTATGCAAAATGACATAGGTGACAAATGGCTACTTCATTAAATTTAAAAAAAGGGAACTATACAAAACTACTTCCCACATGGCAAAACTACACAGTTGTTAGTTTCAGAATTGAAATGAAAATGAAGAGTTTTCATTTGGCATTCTAAGTACCAGGTTCAACCTAATATCCCTGGCTTCAAACCATCAAGCCACCAAATACATGCCAGAATTTGACGGTTGATATAGGAAGTTCAATCACTGGAGTCCCGCTATTCACCTTCAGGCAAACTCATTATTAATGACAAAATATACATTTTTTCCGATACATTGTAGTATGTAGTCACAAGACACAAATTCTGCTTTGTATACAATACGTAAGCCCCCTGAAAATAAAAATGTACTTCAACTACAAAGAACTGGTTGAAGGTATAGTATTTTATTTATTTACAGTAAATATTTGTGTATAAGCCGACCCAGGCATAAGCCGACCCCCAATTCTGAGCTCAAAAAAAAAAAAAAAGAGGCAAAAATGGATGACCTGTTTAGAAGCTGAAGTCCCCTTTTGGCCTCAGGTGCCAGAGCTGAGCGGGGAGCTGGCACCATTGTCAGGAAGCTCTGCCTCTTGAGAATGCTTACCCGGTTCAAGATGTACACCTAGCTAGCTGGGGGCTGGCATGGTTCTTAGTCCATGGGGGCAAAGGGAACTGCTCAGAGCCAGGACCCTGTGGGCTGCTTTCATGTCAAGAGGGACCTCCATGCTGCAGGGCCCCTGACCCCTCTGCTCCTTGTTGGTCTCACTCCAGTTTTACTCCCCATGCTAGGCTCAGGCAGCGCGGCGCTGTCCTGTGCCCACAGCTAGTCTGGGGGCTAGCTGTGGCTCCTGCTTCCCCTCCCCCCCCCAGTGGTGATCTCTGGCTGGGCAGATATGCAAAGGGCTGACAGTGGCAAGTGGGTAATGAAGCAGTGGTGCAGCGAGAGACCTGGAGAGGAAGACACGAGGCCTTCCCCTTGTGTCCCATCTCAAATGCTGGCATCGTCTGTGGGCCTGCTTGCCTGCCAGCAAGACACCTCCCCATGCTACCTGGAAGATTACCCTGAACCACCCCCAGCCTGTCCTGGCACTAGGGTACAGCATCAGGGAAGCGTATGAGACCCAAGAATGAGGGAAGGTAATTTGTGGCTTGTGAGGCCAGCCTAGCTGAGAGTACTGGACTGAGCAGTTGAGATCTTGATGTCACTGCAGCAGCTCCATGAAAATATCTCCTCAGCAAGCCCCCCCCCCCCCCCCAACCAGCACCACTGGTTTCTGCTGGAAATCCTGACACCCCCCCAACCCCCAAACTCCTTTCCCTGCCGCTTTTCCCCTGTTCCCTGCCATGCTGCTCATTTCCCGTGCTGGCGAGCGGCTGCTTTCCTCCTGTTCCCCGCTGTGCCACCTGTTCCCCATGCTGCTGCTTTTCCCCTCTTCCCCACTGTGCCGCCTGTTTCCCTTGCTTCTGAGCTCCGCTCTTCCCGTTCCCCACTGTGCCACCCATTCCCCTATTCCCTCCGTGCTGTTTTTCCGCACAACTCCCAACCCCTGCTGCCAGTTTTCCCAGCCTCCCAGACACCCCACAACCCCTGTGCCCTGCTGCTGTTTCCCTGGCAACCTTGAAACCCACCCTCAGATCCCTTACCTGGCTGCTCCAGAAACCAGGGTCCCCTCTGAACTCCAACTCTAGACCAGGCTGACTGCCCAACATGGCCGTTCCAGCCACACTGGTGCTCCAGCCTGAAGCATGCCCAGTGAAACTCCTGGGCTGGCGCTGTCTACCATATTGACTCAATATATAAGCCGAGTGCCTGTTTTGAAGCCAATTTTCAGGCACAAAAATCTTGACTTATACATGTGGATGTACAGTAAATGTTTCAGGTAAGCATTACTGCGTGCAGTACTGTTGTGCCCTGTTGGCTCCAGGATCTGAAAAAACACAAGGTGTGTGTACAGGCAAGGCAGTATGTTTTATTGGACCAGCTTCTTTTGGTGAAAGAGACAAGCTTTTGAATTACCAAGATCTTCTTCAGACCCAGGCCTGAAGACCTTGGCAGTTCAAACACTTGTCTCTCTGTTGAGTATTACAACACATGAGGTTCAGTTAAACTTTAAATTTATAGTGATGTACTACTTTGTAAACAGAACAGTTCAAAGGAAGTTCTAGTTTCTTCCACACGGGACTGAACTAAGTTTAAGATGAGATGAATGACATTCTCTTAAAAATAATCTGCAAGTTAGTTTAATAAAAAGAGATGACCTAAACAAAAGTCTAATTAAAACCCCTTTAATAAAAACAAAAACATCAGAAATTCAGATTCTGTGCTCTGTGGCTGGAGGGTATCTCAATATGATCCAGGACTTGTCCACACGGTAACTGGTACCAAAATTATCTCAGTTGTAACTCATATTGCAAATTATGGTACAATTCCATTTGGGAACATTTATTTCTGAGTTATCAAAGTAACTCCTGACTAAAACTTTGGTTTTAGTAATTCCCTATTTAACTTAATATCCAATCTTTTTGTAAAAAAAAAAAAAAAGAAAGGAGTCTTGTGACACAAAGACTAACATTTATCACATGAGCTTTCATTGGAGAAAATCCCACTTCGTCAGACGTGAAAGCTCATGCAATAAATAAATTTGTTAGTCTAAGTGCCACAGGACTCCTTTATTTTGCTGAACTAGACTAATATGGCTACCCCTTCAAAACTTCTGTAGAAAGGAGCTCTTTTTTAAAGTTTCAACTACCATTCAGTCTATTAGAGGTGTGAGCTAACAGAACACATTCTGCATCCTCCAGCAGAATGAGGAGAGATATTTCAAAGGAAGATACATCAACCTATTTTGGCTATGCATTTATCTAACCATTTTCCAGAGGATCCATCAAGTAGCAGCAAAACTGAAAAATACAAGCACCCCATCATCTTTTATAAAAGAATATCTGTTGATCACCACCTTTAAACGATGATCAAACATCTAGATCATTTTAAGGTAAATTTTTCAAGTCTCAAATACGCTTAGCAGTACAGACTCATTAAAAAACACCCAGTGGTTGCATCAAAGAATGTAATTTAGGGAGGCTTTTGCATATTTGTATATTAACACTACACTTGAAGTTAAAAAAAGTCTAACCTAGCAATTCTAGGCCTATTTCATTTATGCAGTCTTATGACTCAAAGCTGCTGTAAAGCCAGGCTAACGGTCATTATGTGCATTCATTGCGGCAAGGAATCCCTCCAGTGGTTTGGGTCATTTCAGCAACTCCTATACTACCATGCTTCCTGACAGTTGGTGTAATATGTATAGTAGGTGGGCACTCCTCTACACAGAACACCTTCAGCTACCGGAAAAACTTCTTTGCCAGAGTGTGGACTAGCTCCTAGAGTTCCTGGAGAACCTAAACCATGGTTTATAGCCACAGTTGCTTTTTCCTCCCTCCCTCCCCAACCCCATCTCCTCTGGCAAGGAGCACAGCTTGGGCAAATCATAGAATCTGACTCAAGCTACCCAATCATCTATCTGTTTGATTATCTAGAACAACATTCAGGTTCAGAATTTGTTTGCCAACATACCTTCTTATAAATAATTATGCTTTAAAAAAAAACAAACAAACCAGGAACATGGCAAGAGAAGTAAACTTCCCTTGCTGCTAGTTACAAAAGCTTTGGGAGTCAGTAACTAAAACCTGCAAGTAAGAATTCTTACTCTGCTAAGTGTCATGGCCTTTCCAGTCCAGTTTCTCCAGAAATTAGGTTCAAATGCATGAAAGATGAAACTGTTATATTTGAATGCTGAGATTATTTTCCATGAGCTGACACTTTCAAGGCAACTCCAGTGGGAGCACCTCTACTAGCAGAGTCAATTTCAGATGGTGGTGGTCAATGGCTGCTCCTATTTCCATGGAAACTGGTGCAAATAAGGTAATAAGTTTTATTTAATGATTTAAAAACTCTTTATTTCTGCCCATTTGACCCCAATTTCTGCAGAAAGCACACTGGAAAGGCGACACTGGAAAGCTGGTAGTCTGTACTTGAGCTAAGTTACACTCACTTAGACTACAGACTCTTTAATGTAGGCTACAGATGCAAGGAACACTGCGGAGAAACTAGTTTCTTTAACTAAATTACTGACATCTTCAATTATTATAAATTTGTTATTTATATTTTTGCATATGTGCTGCATTTCTCATCTTTGACAATGAAAACAGTTTCTTTTTCAGGTTGTTAGTGCTCCATTGACCTGGGACTCAAAGAACCCATGGAAATATTTGTTTAGAGACAAGTGTTTTCATTATTTTCAATTTCAGAAACATTTTGTAGGCCTTATTTTTAAGAGTATTTTTATATTTAAATATTTGTATCACACTGAAATTAACTGTGGCTATTTAAACCAGACAATAATAATTTTGCTGTCCTTACCTTTTTAAAACACAATTGAAAAAATATTAGAAAACCAAAAATTAAGAAATTTGATTATTCCAGATAGCTGCTTCTCCCAAGACGACAAATCATCTTCTATGAAATATTTTATACCTCAGAAGTTTAAGCAGCAATATACAGTGTCTCTACCAGTTATCAGGGGAAAAAAACTATTTGAATATATAATTAAGATTATCATTCAGAGAAAAATCGTATCAAAAGCATACAGTTGTTTTGGAATTGTTTATTTCCCAATTTCCTAAATTAGGGTATCTCAGAAAAAACACTTTTCTTAGTTGTGTTTAGGTCTTAAAAAAAAAATTCCGAGGGTCCCCTATTAAATAGAGTAACAGCTTCAGCGAGCAAGTTCATCAGCTCAGTAAAGCAAAGAAGTTGTTGTACTAAATATTATGCTTTCACCTTTGCCTAATGAGCAGCACAAAATGTACTCAGATGCTAGTCTGTTGGTGAAAATTAATGTTTAAGAATTCTACTTGGGTATCAAAAAATTATGTAGTACGTTTAATAACTACAGAAGTGGTTTGAAAAGTTCTTGGAATTATTAAAAAGTTGACAGCATTTGTGTGTTGTGTCCTCTTGATTGCTGTCACTTTCCAAAAAATAATTGAGAGTTCTGTTTCCACAGATTATACAAAAAAAAAGCTAGTTCATTTTGCTACAGAGAATATAAATAATCTGGGCATGAGAGAGGGACATGTAGTCTTGAAGAACAGGGCACTTGCAGCACCTCTGAAAATCAGTTACCTAGCTTGTTTCTATTTAATAAATAAACCAATTAAGTTAATACAATGTTAAGGTTGCATAGCTAAAGTAATACATATTCAAATATTTAGATCTATTAAAGAATATCACATCTATGAAAGAGACTGATTTGAAAATTCCCCTCTCTGAAGGGAATGGCATGATGAGAAGACTAACCCAAGTGACCAGGAAGTTGTCCCTACATCATGCCTCCAGGCTCCATCCATCTTTTATTCCCCTGACTAGTAGGGGACAAAAGGTTTTAAAATTTGAAGAATTCTGTCATATTTGAAAACTGGTGTCATACAGCTTCCTCCATCTTCTCCCAATTTCCAATAGATACTTAAAACCTCTGTCCTTCCCATCTATCCTCTTCACGATACAGAATAAAAGGATAGCATGGCAATATGCAAGGGTGCTCTTTATTTATGTCACATGCAAGAGAGAGATGAAGGAATCTGGAATTGATTCTGACTGACAGGAAACCTTGGCAAGTGATCATCAGTAGCTCCATCAGGGCATCAAAGTCCAGGAGCCGGCTTTTACAGCTTGAAGAGAAAAGAGCTTGTGAGAAGCAAGCTGCTTCCCAACCAATACACATACATTTGCAACAAACTACCAAAGATTATGCAAATCTTGAATGGGCCTACGTAATCATGAGACACTGCAAACCATCTAATCATTGGCTACAATTTGCACCATCTCTCACAGACTGACTAAAGGATGCCAGTCAATCCTATTTAGGTCACTGGATACAGACAGCTTATTCTCCATGGCATTCTAACTCCCGGACTACACACAGATTGTGCTTCCTAGTACTCCCATAAAAGAGCTCCTAAATTTCTAGCCTAGGGAACAGTGACTTCACTAGTCTGAACAGATTCAAAATTAGCACCCTTGCTGAGAGAGAATGGTTAGCCGAGGAAATTACAGATTATTTTGAATGCTGAATCTTTCTGCACCAAAAAGATAGTAGTTTTCAACCACAGTTGAGGGAGTTGTGGGGCTGGTGAAGTGTGCATGTGGTGGGAGAGAGAGGGGAGAACAAACTTTAACACTCCAAGCTAAGATTTTTCAAGCAGTCTTCCTATCACAAGATATTCAAGCAGCAACTTGTTTTTTGCTTGAGCCCTCTTGACCAGTCAGAAGGAAGATGCATTTTTATTCTCAACTGGGGTGCCGTGGAATTTCTTTAGAATCTTATAAAACTTAAATGTCCACTGAGCACAATTAGAAGCGATATTTCTAACTGTATCTCCACTTCTCCACATAAAGCAAATGTACTGTTTCAAATGTCAACCATCTGTACCACTCAGTATTTAAAAATATTTCAGTCAGTAGTAAGTTCTCTTCTCCATGCTACAACTTAAACAGCTGAAAGGATTTTAAAACTTTCCAAAAAGGACCAAGTATATGAAATTTCAACCCAAAAAAGCAGATGTTTTACAAACTGAGAACCATAAGAAAATGGAAATGATGTTAAACTTTTTGTAGTCTTCACTATAACCGTATGTGACCAAAGTCTACTATAATTCCACTTAACCTAGCGTTGCTGTCACAACCCATCAGGGATTTCCCTATAACCCCACCAGCCCTTAGTTGTATTCCAATTCCATCCTCCCCCCACCTCCCACCCCCAAAACAAAAACAAAAAACTTCCTCCTCTAATTTCAATTCCTGAAGAAAACACTGCCTGAAAGGCTATATGAAGGTTTGTTTGTTTGTTTTTTAATTTTATTTTTAAAAGAGAACTTAAGTATGCAGGCTTCTTAAACCTCCCTGGAGGTATCACTGTTAGGTATTTCCTCTACCTCCAAAACAATTTACTACTTGGCAACCTCATATGCCTCAATAGGCTCCACCAGTATTGCAAGGCCTAAATAGCACTGAAGAAGCCATTTTCAAATGTGGCTTAAGACACGGGAGTCTTGAGTTTCACTGAATTTCAAAAAGACAAAGTGCATTTAGACTCAGTCACCATAGGTATATCTACATCACAAAGACAAATCTCCCGGACTGGCCTGCCAGCCAACTCAGACTTATGCTGCAGGACTGTTTCATTGCTGCAAGGATATTTAAGCTCAGAAATGGAGCCCAAACTCTAGGACCCTCCCTCCATACAGGGTCCTAAGGCCCAAGCTCCTACACAAGAGTCCATACAGCAGGAGTCCTGTGAACTCAAGCTGGTTGGCATAGGCCAGTCACAGGTTTTTCTTTGCTGTATAGCCATAATACCCTATTTGGCTTGCCAGTGCAACAGCCAGCTAATTAACTCATCATATGGCCAATACTATAATGTTCTGGAAATCCTGAAGTACTGTGTAGTTTAAATACTCAAAGGAAAATTTAATTTTGGACACCTTAGTGCACTTAGTTATTTAATTCTTCATTTAAAAAGTCATTCTTTCATTCTTAAATAAGCCTTATTGGCAAATCAGTCAATCATCTTAAAACACTGACATCTCATGTTAATCTGTCTCCCTTCCTTTATACATCTTGTATAATTAAACCTATCTGAATACTAAATAATCTAGTTAATTACAAAAAACTAATGTGAGGTTACATATGTGTCTCACTACTTCTCAGATTTCTTGCAGAAAAATAACCTGTTAAATTTCTTGTAGTATTAGGCAGGAATCAGATTGTTCTTTATTTCCTTATTACATCAAGTACTTTGGCACAGAACTTGCTTCTACAGAGGCAACTGAGGGCACAAGAGTTTTCAGAATATTTGGCAGCTTGTTGCTGTCAGCAGCTGATGGGAGAATGACCAGCTAGTAGTTCAGGCAGTGCCACACATTTGGAAACAATATCCTACGTCATTCAAATTCATGGAAGCTTTGATACAAAGCTACAATAGCAGCACCATATGCAGAATACTGCTATGATGCAAATGCACTGAGGGCCTCCCAGGACAGAACGTACCCCAATTTTCAATTATTATATCCCTTCCTCTGAATGCATCATATTAATTGGAGTCCAAGCTGTGATCCTAACATGGGACACTGCCAGTTATGACACAAAATAGAAACGCATCAGGCATTGTCTTTTCTTCCCCCATCAAGAAAGAAACCAGAACCATTATAATTTCTAGCTATTTATTACCACTTCAAATTTGGGATATTAATTAGTGCAGCACTGAAAAAAAGTGATACTAATTCTAAGTTTAAATATAGTTAAATATACACAACATACTTTTAGGGTCAAACACTTCAGCTTCAGTGTGATGTAGTCTGATCTCAAAACACACTATTTGGTCACATGACCGCTCTCTACCCAAACAGAAGTTTAAAAACACAGATAACAGGAAGAGGAGGTTTGTCTAAAAATACTTCAAAATAAGAGGAACAAGCAAGACAATCAAATTTTTCAGGAATTATTTTCAAAACATGCAGAAGGAATATTGTTTTGAAAATAATTCTGAGAGAAGTAGTGGAATATTATTTTGAAAACAATAATGGACATTTTGCATATGGTTGTGTAATACACACTTCTGAGATGTATACACATTAAACTCACTAAATCAAAAAAGAATTTTGATGGCATAATTCTTGTTGTAAATCCCTGGTATAAAGTGTATATTTCACTACTTTTAGTGCATAAAAATAGAGTAAGATGGGGGAGGTCAGAAAAGGATTATATTGCTGCCATCAGCAATCAAGAGATCTAGACGTTACATTCTCCTATAAAACTGACACTAAACCAATGGAGGATTGAAGAGGTGGGGCCAACGGCAACATGCTGAGAGACTGAAAAAAACACGGAGCACAACTGATTACTCTCGTTAAGGGCCATGCTTTTTGTATACTTACTGCAGTTGTCACTGATTAACTAAGTGATCTGGCAATTTCCTACATTCTTTTGCATTTAAAAAGGATCTGAGAGGCTGAAAGTTATCCTCTTTCATAGTCTCATAGAAGTTTGAGACTGCACCCTGTCTTGATCATGTTATGGAGAGGCATCTGTTCAAACGAGCTCCTCGTATGCATGCTACCAACACTCTTTTTTCCAAGGTTGGACGGACTGCTGCTGAATCTCTCTGCAAGAGCACAGCATATGTGACTGGGAGGGAAATGTATCCATCATGAATAAACTTGAGCACAAAGACAGGCTGAGTGTCACAGGATACAAAAGGGTAGAGGTCACAACAGTAAGCTGGAGGGATAGCGCAGGGCTGCGGCTGTTAATGCATGGCTGCTTCTTTCATTTTTTGGCATGCAAAACAAATGTTAGGCAAGAGCGTTTCAAGTTTAAAACATATCCTATGAAAGAAACACATCCTAAACATGAACTAAAAAAACTGACAAAATGCAAAAGCCACCCAAGATCAAAGAGAGAGAGGGATTACATAATAGAACATTTAAGCTGTAAAAGCACAGATTGTTGAAAATAGCTGTCATGAATTTTACAGTTTTCAGTTTCTTGTAATTTTTAAAACATTTTATTACTACTGGTGTATAATTATTTCTTTTAGGATCCTGGACTGGGTGCTTATCAGTTCTCTCAAAGATTTAAAACACTCCTGAAATGCCTATTGCCAGCTACAGAATTCTGAACATTTTAAGGAACCCAGAACTTGTGATTTACTTATCTGTCATAAGATTAATAGAATCTTGTTTCATTCAGAATTTATAAAAGTTGGAGAAATCACTTAATGAAATTATAATCTAATACCACAAGTGATATTTTCCCTCATATGTTGGTATTTCAATTTATGACTTTTGTAGTTAAAATTATTTTCCTGTTCATAGGTTCTTCATAAATACTGGTAGATTAGTCAGCATTTGTATGGGAACTGCATACTCACACTCCTTTTTGTGAAGATAAATGCATCTCACACATTAAAAGTGAAAAGCCACCTTGAATTTTCATGGATCTCATCAGAACACATTTTATTTGTGTGAAATAAAATGTTACCTCTTCATTTGTGCTCCATACAGCTAAGGCAGTAGTCCCCGAATTTTTTTTGTGCTGCCCTTGACCTAGAAAGATTACTCACATTGCTTTTGCCATTTAGGTTTTTATTCACTTTTTAGAACTGGACAAAAGTTAACTTCAATAAACTTACATTTGCCTTGCAACTTTCAGAACTACGCAAGATGGATATTTACAAAGAATATTAAGTAGAGAAAGAAAATGTATCTTCCAATAAATTATGAACTAATTAACAAATTACAAAAGGATTGTGTGTGATAATCATGTAATAAACCACAATAATGATCTAAAAAATGCATTTAACACAAATGTGATCTGCCCCTTTGCACTGAGCGGGCTGCATGGACTGCTCAATGAGGACACAGCTACCAAAAGCAAATTATGTGCCACAGGATTCCTTGCTTGTTTTGCTGTACTATGCTAACACAGCTACCCCTTTGGAACCAAAAGCAAAGGAGACTGAAACACCAGCTTTACCCAATCTCAAGTCTAGAACCTCTCCAGCCTCCAGAACAAAACAGAGTCCTATTGCAAATTAGCTTGTCTTCTCAGCTCCCTTATTCTGAAATCACTGATTTAGATCAGTGGAGGCAAACCACATGAAAATCATGTATTGTAAGTGTATAAACAAAGAAGATGGGTACCTACACAACACAACAGAACACAACAGCCCCCTGCTACAAACCAGAAAGCCAGAAATAAAACTGAACTGCCATCAGAACTTCAAAAACTTCATTACATAAGGTTTCCGCTCAAAGCTCAATTTGGCTTCCTTCTTCAGCTAAGGGACCTATAGGAATGGTTGAATTCCATAAAAACAGAAAAAAATTGAGGGTCAGAGGGAACAAAATCCATTTGTCCCAGGCAAAGAAATATAGAGGTCTCTTCCAGTCCATGAGCATACTGGTGACTGGGGAGTTGGTGTGTCCAAATAAACATGTTAAAAGGGTACACACGACTAAAAGGTACTTCAGCATGCATCACATGCAAAAGATCTTCCCAGGGTAGGATTAGAAAGGAAACGGACGTTGCCATCTATCAGGACTTTGAAGAACCAGGAAGTAGTATGTAGGTTGATGTGTATGCTGAACTGACAAAGAGTGATTCATAAGTTGATGAAAACATTCAAAAACTGTTTACCTTCATCTGCCTTAAAAATCTGTTGCTCTGGATACCAACAAAATTCTTAGATTGTGCCATCCGCATCTCCAAAATCGTGATAGCTATCGCTGTTCAGAATGCTGTCTGTCTGAATGCAGCCAAGAAAAATCTCCTCCCAATTTGCAAGACTACTTTGCAAACTCCACTATTCTAGTCTTGAACTAGTCTCATTTTGCGGATGACCACCAGGTAGAGGGGTAAATTTTAACTTACACTACATGCTCTTCATTGTTCTCCTACTGTTTCCCATTCATTACGAGCATTTCTTTATTGGTGTGGAATTATCGTTCATAAATTATCTTAAGTGAACTTTTTAAAAAAAATTCTGCTCCAAACAAACAATTTGGTACTACAGTATCACATAGGAACACCTTTTCGATCGATGCAGTAGAAGAGTCAAGTTCTGCAGTGCTCTTCTGTGACCAAAGCATTGTGGGAAGAGCACTTCAAGAAAACCTCACTGAATCTCAGGTGATTTACACCACTGCCAAGGTATCACAGTAGATTACAGAAGCCTCTTTCAGTTGATTTCATAGTGGTAATAAGCAGCAGTACACAGCCCTAAAAAAGTATCATTTGCTTCACCTCACTGTATTATATAGTACCATCTCCAACTTGTCAGGCCCACCACATGTGTTTAGCTACTGTAGTTATCTCACTGCTGTGCAAGGGACACTTTTATTATTGGCACATCTATTTTGTGCAAATATATACTGGTGGGTGCCAGATGTACACTTATTTCATGCAGTCAATGTTCTTTTCACTGAACATCTGTAACTTTGAAGATGGGATCAAATCCATGCTACACTATAAAGCACACTGTTTATTAGTATCACAACCATGGTAAATATGGATGGCCCACTACCTGTTCTATTTAGATGAAACTTCTACCAGTCACTGTCCTTGCCTGTTTATATGCATCAAAACACATGCATCTCCCAGATACATCCTCCAACTGGACAGGCTGGGGGACTTACTGTAAGTCACTCTACTCAGATGCAAGATTTTACTGTGTCTAGCTGTACTAATCTTGTAGGATTATGGCTAGCCTAGAATTAATCAGAAGATTTAACATGCACTGCTTAACAACAGTGGATATGAACCATTAGGAAGAAGTATTTGTAAGACTCTGAGTGATGCCAATCCAAAACATTAAGTGGCATATATACATCACTTTCACGGATAACTTTGAGATGAAGGCTAGACTGCCTTAAGGACATACATATTGCCTGAAATTAAATAGCCATCAGAAGCTCCTCCTCCTCATCAGGCAGCTTGTACTACTGACCTGTCCATCTCATGTGTTTCTTTTTTGGGGAAAGGACAAAGCTAAGATCAGAGAGTAAAGACAATTCCAGTAAAACTGGAAGTCTTCAAAAGCCTGACTTCAGTGAGTTTTATTTTAGTTTTTGCTATGGTATTGAGTCTTTACATTACCAGATCAATCAGAATAGATGTACATCTAGTGCCAGTATTAAAAGTGTTAATGTGATTATTTTAGAGATCTCCAGTGGATTTCTAATAATGTTGGCCATGAGTCAATAATATGTTTTCACATCCTCAAAGAGGACACTTTCCTAAATGGCTCAAGTATTTTCTTGCCAGTAAACCAAACACAAGCCTTTTACATGACAATTTTATAAACAGAAGTCAGCTTTCACTGACAAAACAGTGAAGGGGTACACACTGAAATGCTCCTCCTGCTGAGGTAACTCCCCAGCTACACTAGCAAAATAAAACCATCTCTATGAGCAGCACAGAGATTTTTGTGACATAGTCAGAGATGTTGTATCACTGTAGACGCACGCCAGTTTTAACTCTGTGACCCTGAAGGTATGAACCCCTCTCCTGTTTAAAGGCCAGGGAATTTTTGAAATTCCTCATCCTGTTTGCTCAGCAGGCACAGTTCACACAGCATCTTCCCAGCTATTTGAGTGTGCCAATGTTACGCACCAAACACTACCAGACAGTTTCTCACATTAAGCATACTGGAGCTGTGGGCAGTGGACACTGCAGTCACAGCTTTGCTCCAGCCATAAAAATGTTGACACATACGGGCTGACGGCTAGTGACATGCAGAAGAGGAAAAAGAGGAACATGCAGCAGTACCCCACTAAAAATCAGAGCTGCGCAGGCACACCAGAAAGCAAGGCAGACCAACTATTACTCTAAGATGGTACTGAAGACATGCCATTTCTACAACGAGCTGCATGCCATCCTCGACAGTGACCCCCCACTTCCACTATCAAGAGCCCTGTGGATCCTTGTGGGGGGACTGGAGAAAGTGGTCAGAGGACTCAGCCCAGATGGCGAAATGGTAGATGAGGAACTGGAGCTGGAGAATGATTCGGATCACACCACAGTGTCATCTGGTGGTGCAGCAAGTCAGGACCTCTCTTCCATTTTGGAGCGGTCTATCCAGTCAAAGCCTGGCTGTAGCACACAAAATGCAAGAGGGAGACATACTGCATAGGGACAGGAGATTGAGTTCTCATGTACTTTGTTATATGGAAATAAGGGTTCAGGCACACAAATTAACAATAGCGAATGTCCACCTACACAGCACAGCCAGAGCAGAAAAGTTTGTTAATGTACACAGAGATGTCCCAGGAATCCTAGAGATCTCTAGGAAAAAAAATTCCTATAGGTATTCTGCAATTCTCCATCAAAGGTTCCTTGGATAGAGTGGCCTTGCTTCTCACTCCATTGTAGGAGACCCTCCCATGCCACCTGACAGTTATTTCTGTGGGGACCAGAGTAGCACATAGGTGAGCAGTATGCAGAGGCAGTCAAAAAGTCACATGCACTCAGATGTGCCCTTGAATCACGAGTTGCCTTTAGGAGTAAGATATGGGTTTGATTAGGGCCTAGACATGAGAAAGATACCAATATTCAGAAGAGAATCCCTAGCTGCTTGCAGTAAACCCTCTGCAAACCACCTTTTGAACCATACCTTCTTGCCCCTTGCCCGTACAACTCCCTGCAAACTCAACCCTATTTGGGATTTGAGCTGACCTGTGCGCTAGCCCAAGGACACAGAGAAAGAGGTGTGTGTAACTTTTGTGATTCACAACTATGAGTGCCTTCCCAGTACTGTCTCTGTTCTTTTCTTTTTTTTTCCTGCAGATGCAGCATTGAGGACCCACTCCACACCAACAGAATGCCTCAGTCAGACAAAATGGTAAACACAAAGAGTAAGGAAAAAATGTTTCTTGGAGTGCTACAGTCAATTGATGCAGCACACAGCAAAGCAAGACAGTGGAGGGAGCCAACTAATGAAAGAATGAAGCTGGGTAGCCTGAAAGGACACGGGCAAAAGCAGATGATGAAGTTCCTACAGAGCAACAAAGAAAGCTAATGAAGACCCTCATTACTCTGCAATCTGAGCACATCCATGCATGACTCCCACAGCAGCCACTACACAACTCCAGTATAAACTCCCCCCACTGCATTCCTCACGTTCCCAATATCTCTTACTACCCAGTGCACACCATGCTTACGGACTGGTTTCACAACAAAAGCTAGAGTTACACCCAGAATGAGAGAGCCCTAACTGCAAAACTGTTTCTTGTTGCCATGTCCCCGGTCAACCAAAAATTGGTGTTTTGTCCTATTATTAAACTTGAGTCTTTGCAATAAAATGAGACATACCTACTTTGCTCATTGCCAACACTGACACACAGTAGCGCTAGGGAGGAATATTTACTCACTGCAATTAATGCTCAAGAAGCAAGCACTACAGGGGTAATTCAAGGAAGCAAGTAAACATTCCTGGTCAAATGGATTGCATAAAGACATGTTACTGTGAATTATCATCAAAATGTTCTTCCAAAGTCTCCCTGATCCAAATAGCCTCCCACTGCGCCCCTCTAACTGCACTTGTATCTGGCTGCTCAGAATTAGCAAATCCAACAAATGTTATGCAGATCAGAATGAGCATGAGATTATTTCGCTCACTGAGGTCAAAGACAGCATCAGCACCCTTTTAATCAGCCAAAAGCACATTCAACAGCCATTTGGCACCTGCTGAGTTTGTTGTTGAAAGGCTGTTTGCTGCTATGTTCCTGATTTAAGGCTTCATGAGCCACAGGAACAAGGGACAAACATGGTCCCAAAGGATCAATATGGGCATTTCCAAATCACCCACTTGAATCTTCTGGTCTGAAGAAAAAAGTTCCAACATGCAACTTTCTGTGCAGTCCACTGGTCCTGAAGATGCACGTTATCATGAACCTTCCCTGACCACTCTGCACTGATGTGAGGGAAATGGGCTCAGGTGACCCACAAGCGCCTGCAAGACCATGGAGAAATAGCCCTTTAAGGTTATGTATTTCAGTGTTCAACAGTCTGGGGCCAAAATCATTCCTAGCTGCCTCCCCTCTATGCCACAAAATCATTTTCTTCAGAAAGGGATCTTATGGAACTGGAATCTCTAGCTGCATTTGGTGGACAGAAAACTTTTCCAAAAAATTCTCTTGGGTCAGAGTAATTGAACTATCTGATAAAAATCTCTTTTCAGCATCAGAATTGGCCATGGGAAGGATAAAGCAGCGGTCAAAAACTGAGGCTCATGGACCTATAAAAGGGTCACAAGGTTATTATGGGGGAGAGTGGTGTTAGTTGTCAGGCCCCACACTTGCTGAGGCTGCAGCTGTCAGTCCTGAGTCACCTTCATTCAGCCCTTTAAGGGCTGCATACATACAAGAATGGAAGTTAATACATGTTAAGATTTCTTAATGAAATTTAGTAGATGAAAAAAGGAAAGCTAGATTCATCTACTGCTACCACCTTTGCTTTCGTCTTGACATCTGCAATACTGCCTCAACCTCAAATTCATTCAAAATGTTACTGTTTTCCTCTTGGTTCAACATTTGATCACCCCATCACTCCACTAGTTTCCATCCTCTCTAGCACAAACATGGGCTTTTTGGTTCTTACTTTTAAACCCATTTATGACCTGCCCCAACACTAATTTACTCCATTTACCCACTGAAACATCAACTGCCACTTTCACTCCAATGTTCCCAACCTTTATTAGATCAACTGCCAGCTCCCCCACTTCTGCCCCCCAGATATTCTGCCCTCATAAGTGGAGGTGGGAGAAATCCTCTCACAATTCTGTAAAGGCCACTTCATGTATTTATATCCCTTTATATGGCTCACCTCTACTGTGAGAGTTACAAAAATATAGCTAGGCAGATTATGAGTTGTGCAAGCACTGCATACTGCTGAAAACTGGTTTTACTTTTGCACCAATCACTGTTTCATCCACATCATGTCAAATAACCATTATCATCTAGTGATCCATAACCTATTGCAGAGCTGAGGCTGGTGTGAAAATTGACTCTTCATTATGAAAAGAAATGAGAAAGACTAAGTAACGAATTACTACTCTATGCAGCTCCAGCCTGCAACTCTCCTGGGCCTCTGTTTCTTCCCCAGAAGGAAGCATGTCCCAGGAAACCAAAGAATGTATCTATAGTGTACAGGAAGTACAGCATCTCTATACTTCGTAGAGAAGTGGTTCCCAAACTCTTCAAGGCTGGGGACCCCTTTCCAACTTGAAAAAGTTTTGCAGCCCCTGACCACAGCTGGCATGAAGCTCCACTGCCAGAATCCAGCCCCCATTTCTCTGGTGGCACTGTCAGGACTTGGAACTGGCCCCCAGCCTGCCTCCCACCCCCAAGTCTTCCCTGCCCACCGGCCCATTCTCTGACCCCCACCCCCAGAGTCTCCCCCGCTTGCCAGTCCTGTTCACCAATACCTCCACCCCCCCCGGGTCCCCTGTCGCAAACCCCCCCCCCCCCCAGGACCCCTTTTCTCCCCCCTTACCTGGCCACCACAGCTGCTGCACCTGGCCATGCTGCAGGCTGCTCTCCCTGCACATGCATCTGAACATGTTCAGGGTGCAAGTTTTAAAAACTCCCAGCTGGCACTGCCCCCTGCCAGCCAGAAGACTGTGTTGTCCAGCCAGGTAAGGGCTGTGACTGCTGGCCATGTGTGATGGGGAGCATTGCCTGTGCAGGTGAGCGATGAGGGCTGTGCCCCTGCGCTCCCATGCAGCTTGCACTGAACACTGGGAGGAGGTGGTTAGCTGGGTCTCCATGGCCAGCCAAGACCTGGGCAGAGCCCAGCCCCAGCTCCCAGCATACCCATGGACCCCTCTGCAGTAACTCTGCACCCCACTCTCACCCCACCCCACCCCACCCCGGGGTCTGCAGACCACAGGTTGGGAACCACCATCCTAGAGGATTTACTCTAACACATCTTGGACTTTTTGATCCACTTTTTAAAGTCTCCTGACTGATCTAACTATCCAACTATTACTAACCCAACAACTCCTCATGTTGCTTATATAACCCTAACATCTCAGTCAGTCTTCTCGGGCATTTCAACAATCTTCTCAATCTGCTATGCTGAAAACTCTCTTTAGGTAAATCTTTGACTGTAACAACATTTCTGTCTCATGGTTATCATCAGGGTCACTTTGTGAATTGTTTTCTATTTACATGTCTGTTCTCAGGTCACTTGTATATGCCACATTGCCAGGTATCTTAAGCAGATGCTTTCAATTCCTCTGTGACATTTAGCCTTTATCTGTGGTCCCTGCACATGAGTGACAATTCTGATTACTGTAGCTTTGACTGGCCAGTGCTCAAATGTTGCCAAATTCTCAAGTCCATTTTTTAAACTGTAGAATAGGTCTTGCTGTTTAATACTTCAGTTCTTTCCCAATCTTCTCCATACTATCACAGACTCCTTCGACCTCTTTTGTTTGTATACTGTGTCTGGTAATTGATTATTTGTATGTTTATTGTAGAGCAGTTCAGCAAAAGTGACTTTCCACATGGCAGGCAGTGTAGCACGATAGCTGAGTTGTACTGAAATGCATCTTCTCTTGCATTCGCTGCTTTTCTGAGCAAGTTCTACACTAGGCATACTTCACATTCACTAATCCACTGACTCGAGAATATATAGTGGTCTCATGATGAAAGTTGTACATTTTAGCCAAGTCACATAGTTCTATGCTTGTCACCTGTGGTCCAGTGTTGGTTACTGTGCTTGGAAATCTATGATGTGCAGATACAGATTTAAGGGGCCCGACAACTACTGTTCAGCTGGTATCTTCAAGCATGACTGCTGCAGGGAAATTGATAAAGTAATCCATTATAACTAAGTCCTAAGATCTTCCCAAGTTGAACATGTCAATTCCAGCTTTTATCAGGGAAATGTGAGCTGTCTGTATCATATCACTGATTCTTTCTGCTGGGGATAACTGTATTTCAGACATCTTCCAGGGCTGATCACCATTCCTGGGATGTCACCATTCAGCTGTGGTCAGAATACAACTTTCCAGCTCTTTTTGATAGCCTTTTCAGGTACCTTTCACGTATGGATTCCAGTACTTTCCTTCTCATCATAGGAAACACAGATTATAGTTTCCCCTACAAGAGCACTCCTGAGGTTACCAAAAGTTCATTTTCATAGTTAGAATATGCATGCAGGCAGGCAGGCTTACTCTCTTCCTCCTATAACAGAGAACTTGAGGGTCACACCCTACTTCTGCAGTAACTGCTGCATCATGGGGGGTGATTCTCTTAAGTTCTGTTTTGTGATCAGTTTGTACTTTGAATCTGTGATCATAGAGAAAGTAACGAAATCTGATACAATCATACTTCAGGTCTAGTGTATTTTTCGCGCCACCTCTGCAGCTACCATAACCCTCAAAGCATCTGAGATTAGCAACCCCTTAGTCCCAGGATACTGTATAGAACTATTTCAGTCCTCCTTTTGAAGCATCTGTGCAGAGTTTGAGGTCTTTCAATGAGTCAAAAAAATACAGACTGTAGCTGATTAGAGGATGTGCTTTAACTCATTAAATTCTTTCATGTGTCAGCATTCATGCCCAATCAATCATCTGCGGTAGCAACATCTTCTCTGAGTTATGTAAGCATTCTGTGTGAATGTACAGAGAACTCACTATGTCTAGCAGCCATTCAATTTCCTTTTGGTCTCAGTATGTTCAGTATTGCTTGAATTTTTGATTCATTGAGCAAGATTCTTGAGGTAAGTCCGGTGGGTTGCCTCTATCATCAACTCGTGTTTTATCATGTTCCCCTGTGTATTAGTGTGTCAGTGTACACTCCCCCCAGCACTAGAATTATTCCTTCATTTACTTTCACAGATACTTTTGACTCTTCCACTTGTGGTCCTTACCTCTCTCTTTCAGTTTCTGTTACATGTTTACTTGTCCCTGTCTCTATCTGGTATGTCACAGGAGTGCCACAGGGTGCACGTTTTAATTAGCCACTCTTGTGAGTTTTCAGCCTCTTCCATATTGTGGTTAAGAAGGAGCTCTTCTTCCCTGAGGAATCCCTTTCTTCCCTTAATGCATTTTCCTGTTTCCTCAAGCATAATGGTTGCATTTATTACAGTTTCTTCTTATTTGCCTGCATGCAAGCATTTCCTATACACATGTTGGCTGCCACGTTGCGGGCAGTTTCCTGCTTCCCACATTGCTGTCTTTAGCTGATTTAATTTTGGTGAATTTCCCCATGCTCATTTAGAACATTGGCATGATCAGTGCCCTTTTCAAGGCTATTTGTATTTGTTTGTTCTGCTTCATGGCATATACATATGAAATCTCCATCCTAGTGTCTGATCCATTCCCTGTATATTCACTGACTTTTTCTTCTTTATTGCTACACTACACACCAATCTGGTCTTTAATGAGGAAGTCCTAATGTGCCATCATCACAGGACTGACCTTTTTAGTTTCAACTCTGTGACAAACTCTTCTATTGTTTCCCCTTCATTGTGTTGTCAACCTGAACACCTTTCTGATAAGTAACATTTTTCCTATGTCACAGTGATCCTCAACCATTTTCATTATTTCTGCGAAGTTTTCCTTTCTCACCCCCTCCCCCCATCTTTTGTCTAGCATGCAACATATACACATCCAGGGCTTCTGCTCTTTTAAGTTGCAGGCACAACCCTTTTGTTCTTCCAGAAGTTCATTTGCCCCCCTGGCTTTCATACACAGTTCAAATTGCTGTTTGAAACTTCCCCGGGTGTATTTAGAGTTTCCACTGCTTATCAGGGCTTGCAGAACTGACTTGGAGTTGTACAGACTCTGCAGCAGCTACAACAATGTTCTTTCTTGTAGGGTCTTCCAACATGTTGGATGCTCCCCTTCCCCACTCCAGGTACCATGTTGTTGCATCTTTATGACACACAGAGACTGGTGGCAAGATAAATCCTGTATTGTGAACAAATCTATGTGTAGCAATGAACAAAACTCCCTATTGCTTCCTGTAGCTGCAGCCTACAACTATCTGGTTCTGAGCTTCTCTGTTTCAGCTCAATGAGGAAGCACGTCCCAAGAAACCAAAGACTGCACCTTGAGTGTACAAGTGTGTCACCTCTCTAGTGGATGACTTACTCTGTCCCACAAGCTACATGAGGTTGAGAATCTTTTTTTCCTCTCTCTCTGTAGAATCCCCAGCAAATGAGATCACGATCAGAGCCTGTAGATTCTACTCGAACACAAATGTAAAACCAGCATTGTTCTACCCCTCCAAACAACAACAACAACAACAACAACAAAAAACCCACATACCATACTTCATTCCCTATTTATTATTTGAACTGAATGTGGCCCCTGAAAGAATTCTGGCATGCTGTCTGTACTTCTTTGTTAAATATTACTCAGTTGACCATGTGGCTATCTGCACAGGCCTCCTTGGAAGAGTAAACAGCCATCATGCAACTAGCCAATCTCAAATCTTTGCACTGCTGGATATCCCAATGAAATTGGTCTGTAAAATTGTCATGTGTTTCTATAGAAGTACAGAAATTTTTCACACAGTTCAGTTTGGGTCTGATTTTTCAAGCTGTCAGAAGCACAGCTGTGCACACAAAATGTGACAGTTACCTCAAACTACATACATAAATTAGGTATTTCTATTTACAGCTCAATGTTTTAAGAATCTACCCCTGGCCCTGACCACAGCCTAACACTGAGGTGAAGTCCCAGGTGTGGCTTATGCCCCATCATGGCCCTGCTCCCAACTTGGGTTCCCCAAGAGCAACAAAGAAGGGCTGGGGAAATCATGCAAGTTTTGGGGATCACTGCCTTAAACCCATGCAATAACAGTAACTTTGGAGGGGGGAGGGAGGGATCAGGCAGACAATTCTCTGTTGATGAAGGAGGGGTTTCTGACCTGGAATTGACAAGCATCATTTCTTTTCTGAAGGTCTGTCCACACTGCGGGTGGGACTGCAATTCAATTTTAGGCTGTCAAATTACTGCCTATTTGGGGCCTCACGTCCCCACTGTTCACATTACTCCCTGAAATGCATTGCACTTGTGGAAGTAGGCCCAGGGCTTGTGAGGAGGCAGTCTTCCTCTGCTCACTTCCTCTCCACTCTTCTCTTAAAAAAAAAAAAAAAGGGGGGGGGGGGGGAGGCAGGAAAAGCTTTCCTTGCTGTTTCTCTGCCACAGGCACAACGGAGAGGCACAGTACTGCATGCAGAGAGGAGTTATCTAAAAACTTCCCAGGGCTGCAGGCAGGGTTGGAGATATGTTCCTACGGTGAAGCAGCCAACAGAGGAACCAGACTATCAAGATTAGAGCTACCCTCTGGCTACAGGGACCTAAATTCAAATAGTAGATTTCAACCACAGAGCTATGCTACTTGCAGTGGTGGTGTTAGCAGGTCAAGTTACAGCTCCATCCCACACCACCGTTCTTTTAATTTGCTGTTTTGACACTGGACACACAGGCTGCAGAAGGTTGAGGTAAGCAGCACTGTGTTGAACTTCACTGTCAACGTAGAGCAGGGCTGAAAGTCACACAAGTTTAAGACCAGAAAGGACCATCACTTTAAAAGAAACCAGATATATTCGCCTGGCTTCTGACAGATGAAATGCATAGGTCATAAACCAGGCTAATAAACCTCTATTACCCTACCATTAAGTTATAATGAGGAAAGTTACTGATTTGAAATTTGCACACAGAGGACAACATTTTCAAAACTAACTACCCATTTGCAGAGCCCCACCTTGAAATGTTTAAAAAGAGTTATTTTTCAGTGGACAATGTACTCAACACTTTCTAACAACTACGCAACCTTATGGGATCTCAACTTGGGTCTCCAAAAAGTCAGTCACTTTCAAAAATGTAGGTCATGTTCAACTGTTTACTTCCATCCTAAAGGAGTTTCACCAGTAAACCATCATAAGTAAAATGGGTGTAATTAAATATAAATAGTTAACCAATATTAAAAAGGACTGAAAAAAGCCATTAATAAAACCATAAAAAAAGTTATTCACAGACATTAAAAACCAGAAACTCCATGATGATACAAAAAGTAACTCCATGTTAATGGATGCAGTTAGATTTTCAAAATAATTAGCATTTAATTTTAAAATTTAGTTATAAAAGTGACACACACACCAAGGCAACAATATGTATATATTTTAAAATGAAATCTACTTGGCAGTATCAAATCTTCTAAGGAATGATGTAATTTGGCCTATTAAGAGTATGCAGCAACAACTGGGGAAAAGACTTGCTTTCTAAAGCTATATCTACACTACAGAGTTCTACCAACAAAGTTTTGCTGGCAGACAGCCACTGCTATAATTATAGAGGTGGGTAGTGTACACACAGCCCTACTTTTGATGGTGAAGTGTGCCCTCACTAGGACCACTTCCACCAACAAAAGAGGCAGTGTGGGGGAGCTGAGAGGTTAGATGAAAAATAATGTAAAAAGGACCTTGCTGCTCAACCATGCTGTTACAGATATTCAGTGTCATTTTAGAACCAGCTCCCCCCCCCCCCCCCCCCCCCACACACACACACACACACACACACACGTTACTAGTGCAGAGTCAACAGAGCTCAGAGAGAGAGAGTTTCTTTTCTGGCTTATTAGCCAAGCTCAAGATGCAGGAACTGATTCTGCTCTCCCTTAATCTGGGCAAACCCACTAAAATGAGTAGGGTTACTTAGGTATGATTTGGTGCAGACGACCATTTGACTTTCAGACCCCAGCCTGGGTTTGTAGTGCTGGCATTTAGAACAATATTTATTTAGGTAAACTAGCACATTTTACATGACTTTTACAAGGACAGTGAACACTGACCCAGGACTGTTCAACCTTTCAATGTGAGTGACCACATTACAATTTTTTCCACTCACTCAGTGGGCCAAGTGAGTAAGTTTTAGATGGGGAAGGGAACTCTATGGCTGCGCCTGGAAGGCTGGCCCGGGAACAGAAGGGGAGAGGGGTACAGGTATCAACTTTTATTTTTGTTGATGGGTGCTGGTGGGGTGAGGAATTTTAGAGGAGGGGCAGGGGAGAACATGTAACTGGTCACATAATTCATGCGTCTCCCCCCTCCCTCCCTCACCCATGGTTGCCGAGCTCTCCCCACTCCATGTCCTACTTAAAGGGATGGAGGGGGGTGGCTCTGTCCTTTTCCCACTGTGCCCTACCACCCAGTTAACTAATCTCCCTGGCAGCTGGGCGAGTAGACCGGGATCCACTTCCAGCTGCGGTCTCTCCTGCCTGTGGGGCTCGGCTGGGGGAAGTGGCTTCTCCTCCGCGCCTTGGGCTGGCTGCTAGACTGGTACCTAAATGAAGTGGTCTGGAAAGCAGGGAGAGAACAGCAGCAGGAGGGAGAATGCAGGAACTGGAAACTCTGGTTCACATGCCCCCTGCTCTAACCCCAGATGAAGAGGGAGACTGCCTTCCCCAGGCAGGCCCTCGCAGGGCTGCTGCTGCTACCCAGCCAGCTGGGGCTGCTCCAGGGTGCAAGCTCCAGTGTGCTGGACTGGCGTGCACTCCTGCCAGCCATGGCCAGCATGCAAGGGGCAGTGCTCTCCTCCCAAATGGAAGAGAGTCGCATGCGCCACACAGCATCCTATCCCAGGCAAAGGGGCTCATCGCCCACACCCCCCTCTGCTCCCAGGTCTTTCCTGGTACAGTGCAGTGCAGGGCAATGCATGGGGCTGAAGTGGAGGATAAAGGCTGTTCCTGGCTGGCATGTGGCTGGAGGGGAGGGGCTACTCCACAGCTCCAGCTGGAAAGGGGCTACTGCCGCCCCAGCAGGCTGGATAGCAGCCCCTAGCAAGCTGCCTTCTGGCCCCTGGACCATGACTAGACAACCCAGCATGGGACCCACTACTTACATTTCCACAGAAAAGCCAATTTATTTTCTTGTTCTAAGTGTTTGAAAAGGAGGAGCCTACATATTTAAAGAGAAATAACCAATGCTTTTTGATTCTAAGTTAGGGCAGGCCTACACTAGAGGCACTGAAGCCACGCCACTCTAGAGCATTTGATAAGGAGACTGTATGCTGACAAGGAGAGCGTTTTCCTGTAGGTATAATCACTCCACCTCCATGAGAGGTAGAACATTGTCAGCAGGAGAGCATCTCCTAACCAACACAGTGCTCATGTGGACAGCTCTTAGGTTGCTATAATTTGTTTCACATGGGTATGTCTTTTTCACATCCCTAAGCAATGGGAATTAAATTAATTTAAGCAATAGTGTAGACCTGCCATTAGAAACATTAGTAACAACTTTATTTTTAAATGGCACTGTAAAACAGTTCCTAAGTTTAACAGTTCCTTTAAAATCTATTTGTGAAGATTTTTCTGTTCCTAAGTGATAACAGGACAAAGTAAACTAAAAGAGCAGAAAAATTATGCTTATTTTTCAATACAATTACAGTAATCATGGGTGATATTTGTAATATAATAGGTACAAAGTTGTCAGACCAATCAAATTTAAGTTGGTGTCCTTTTAAGAAAGTGTCATGGGTTAATTTTAAAACATTAGTAGAGTGAAGAGGACTACTGCATTTTAAACTACAAGTAGACTCACATATAACATGATTATCAAACTGCACAAATGAACACATAACACTTTGCTAAGGTCCCAATCTGAATAATCCAGTCAGATTGAATTTTCATCCTATTTTACAGCTTCTCAGCTTGACACTTGCCATTAAAAATCCCAAGGAAAGCAACTACAGCTATGTACAAGTTTGTAGACCTTAAAACTGTGCAAGCCAAAAAGGAATTGAAGTAGTATCAAAGTGTCTGCCAAGGGGTGGGGTGGGGAGCACCTCATGCCTTCTCTCCCGTATGGTTTAGCAGCAACAAGCCATGGTGATGCCTTCCTCCATTGTGCACAGATTCTCACAAACTGCTCACTGCTTCTCACAGAACAAGGCTTTGGCCCTTGCTCAAACTAACTGCTCCTGTTCTTTGCTGCAAGTTATTAAATACTTTCTGCAGCACTTCAACATTGCTACCTAATCCCTGGTTCACCAAGGAACTCAGTGTAGCTTATATTAGGTGTCTTGTCGTATAATTTGGGTCTACTATGCTATATGGTAAAGAAGGCCTTGAATACATGTTTTATTGCTTTAAAGAAAACAATAGCCTGTAAACACAGCTGCAGGTTATGGACAAGGTAACAGCAAACATTCATTATGTGAATAAAGTTCATGTTTTATTCCCCCTGGCCAAGGTTTGTGGGTGGGGAGAGATAAGAGTGTGCAATTAATATTCTCTGAAATTTCTGCATGCTCTAGTAACCCAGGTTATTGCCTGGTCCTTCAAAATTCTGTTCAGCTAGTGAGATCAGGCAGCAGTCATAAGAGAGTTCTATGACAGCTGGAAACCAAAGAACAGCTAAAGAGAGAAGGAGACTATAGGGCTTTACAGTAAAAAAAAAAAAAATTGCATCTCTCCCTACTTTCTAAAGCTTTAGAGGGGAAAAAAAAACAAACAGCCACCGTTACATGCACACAGCCACTCTATTGTACTGCATGCTGACCTGAGGAGTCATCAGGCAGGAACTGGAAGAACCAGGAGTACAGCTGGGGTGGTTAGGGCCTCCTAGCCATCCTATCAGCACGAGGAGCAACAGCACTTTCCAGAATCACCTTGCCAGCTGCTCCCCATCCAATGGTAAAAAAATTGTGGCATTCCTTTGCCTCCTAGTGAAGAATAGCTAGGAAAAGACAACAGGTGAATAAGTGGAGACAAAGACTTGACGGAGAAGATGGTTTTGATAGAAAAGGGGAATAAAAACAGCATCAGAGGCATACAAAAACATAGAAGGGCAAACAAGGTGAAAAAGAAAGAAGGCGAAGATGATAAATCAAGTTTGCTTTCAAGAGAAAGGAAAGGATGTATTGGTAGATCTGAGCAGAGAAGAGACACAAAGAAGTTAATGAAAGAAAAATAAAGTGGACAGTATTAATAGTCCTGTTACAGATAGTTTAATACCAGTGTCACAATATACGCACAGTAAACAGAGTAACTGTACAGAATCATGCATACTGACTGCTAGCAGCGTCCTGCCCCTTAGCTTCTCTGAATCACTGGAGGAGCATGTGAGTAATGGGGCTCCATGGGGACAGGGAGGAGAAGAGAAAAACATCTTTACAGAATACGAAAATGTTTCTTTTCTGAAGCAGCCTGGGATGTAGTACCAAAATTGGAGAAGGGGATCCAGGTTATAAAAACAGCAGAGTCAATTTATAAGGAAACATTTTTTTCTTTAATAAAAGTAAAAAAAACTTCATGAACACAAGTTAAACCTATAAAGAGGTAGACAAGTTCATTGCATCCAAAGTACATGCGAGAAAGAGGATTAAGTGAATGGAAGAGAAGAGCGGAGCAACAGCTGATTAATGCACAAGACAACAGTCTCCAAACAGTGATATACTAGTATTACCTAGATGTGCACTGACGTGATTTGTCAGCTTTTTTTAAGCACCCAACAACCTAGCATAAATTTCTTCCTATCCGACATATCATCTACAGAGAATCACAGGACCGGAAGGAACCTCCAGCGGTCATCTACTATAGTATCCTGCCCTTATGGCAGGACCAAGCATTACCTACCCCATCCCTGACAGGCGTTTACCTAATCCAACAGTTCTCAACCAAGATAACATTACAGTCAAGATACATTACTGTGTTGCCACAAGTCAGTAAGCATTGTGGAGAGCAGGGGTGGGAGGCGACATTGTCCTGTAGACAATTACACACTCCACCAAGCATGTTGTGACCTGCAAAAGTTTGAGAACAACTGGTCCAACCCGCTTTTAAAAATCCAGGATGAAGAAGATTCCACAATTTATTTCATAGCCTAAATATCCTAACAGTTAGGCAGTTTTTCCTCACATCCAACTTGAATCTCCCCTGCTGTACTTTAAGCCCACTGCTTCTTGTCCTAGCCTCAGAAGTTAAGGAGAACATTTTTTTCTTCCTCCTTCTTGTATGTACTTGAAAACCTTATGTCCCCATTCAGTTGTCTCTCCTCCAGAATCAATTTTTTTTCAATCTTCCCTCACAGGTCATATTTGCTAGGCTGTTAATCATTTTTATTTCTTTTCTCTGGACTTCCTCCTTTTTATCCTCACCTTTCCTGAAAAGTGGCATCCACAACTGGACACAATATTCGGGTGTGGCCTAATCAGTATGGAGTAGAGTGGAAGAATTAGTTCGTCTTGCTTACCACATTGCTGCTAATACCTTTCAGAACGATGTTTGCTTCGTAACAGTGTTACACTGTTGACTCATACTTAGCTTGTGATCCACTATAACCCTCATATCTCTTTCTACAGGACTCTTTTCTAGGGAATCACTACATTTGTCGAGCTTGAATGTCGCCCTGTTTCAGACCATTTCTCCAGTTTGTCCAGATTATTGACTTTTAATCCTATCCTCCAAAGCACTCACAACTTGGTAGCATCTGCAAACATTAAGTGTATTTTTTATGCCATTAACTAAATCAGGGTTCCCAACCTTTTTAAGGCTGGGGAGCCCTTTTCAACTTCAAAAAAGTCTTGTGGCCCCCGTGTGCTGCCATTCTGCGGTGGTGCACTCCAGGCAGAATGTGGCCTGCACCGCTCTCCTGCCAAGGAGCAGCCCCCCCCCCCCCCCCCCCGCAGGGGGCCACGGCTGCAGCAGCCCCCACTCCAAGCAGGTGAATGGGGCTCTAGCACCAAGCCAGAGCCACGCACTGCAGGAGCCATGGCCCCATTCTCCTGCTAGGAGTGGAGTGAAGGCCGCTGTGGCTATGGGTCCCCCGCCCAGGGGGCACCCCGCTCCCCAGCAGGGGCATGGGGCCACAGGTAGCTCCCCAGCAGGGGGCCATAACCATGGTGGCCCCCTCTCCACTTCTGGCAAGAGAATGGGGCTGCGGCAGCTAGAGTGCATAGCTAAGGCTTGTTGCCCCTGCCCGGGAGCCACTGCAGCCCCATTCCCCTGCTGGGAGCAGGGGCTGCCATGGCCATGGCCCCCAGCCAGCCTCTACAGCGGAGCAGTGGCAGGTAGCCCCTGAAGGGGAGGAAAGCTGCACTGCCACCAGCATTGCCAGCCAGTGGGTGACAGTAGCAGCCAGCCTTCTTCAGTCCCCTGCCGGGATCCAGCCCTGGTGGGAGTATCAGGGCCGCAGCTAAGGCTCCAGCCCCAGGGGGTAAGCAGTGCCACGGACCCCCTAGAACAGGTCGGGGTCTGCAGACCACAGGTTCAAAACCACTGATCTAAATCATTAATGAAGATGCTTAACAGAATCGGACCCAGAACTGATTCCAGAAGAGCCCCACTGGACATTTCCTTCCATCTTGACTGTGAACCACTGATAAATATTCTCTGGGAACAGTTTTGTGTAAATGGTAGGATCCACCTTATAGTGGCTCCACTAGGTTATATTTCCTGAGTTTGTTTATGAGAAGGTCATGCAAGACCATACCAAAAGCCTTACTAAAGTCAGATATACTACACCTACAGCTTCCTCCTATCAACAAGTCTTGTTATCTGTCCAAAAAAAAAAAAAAAAAAAAAAAAGCCATCACATCAATTTTGCTTGAGATGTAACTGTAACTGTTTAAACATTCGTCAACTGTTCAAACATTTTAAACAGATTACCATTTAAATTGGTGGAGTGGACTGGCAGCGGGGTTCAACTCCCCACCAGAAAGAGCAATTGTACAGCATTTCCTGGTAGTCGAAGCTTGGAGCCCAGTGGGCAAGGGCAAGAGGGGAGGCAGTCACAGCATGGAGCCCAGTCCAGGGAACAAGCCCAACTGTCGCTACCTCCCCTACCCCCATGCTGGGCTCCCTGCTTCACCACCTATTTTTAATTAAGCTAATTTAATTAGTTTAATTAATCTAAGTTTTACATCCCAAGATTTAACACAATTCATTCTTGACAAACCCATGCTATTACTATTACCTTATTTTCCAGATGTTTGCAAACTGCTTAATTATTTGCTCTATTATCTTTTGGGTACTGTAGTTAAACTGAATGGACTAGTTCCAAGTTACCCTTATTTCTCTTTAAATAGATTATTTTCACTGGCATTCCCTATGATCCATATCCAATCACTACTACCATTTTCAAACAAAAAGTTGTTTAGCACTTCTGCCTGTTCCACATTTTCTGTCATTGTTATTTCTCCATTTCATCTAGTAACAGGCTTTGAACTTAGATCATACCCAATGACAGTAGGATATACTGCTACAAATCTGCAAATGTAATAACTACAACACTGATAGCATAGTAAAAAATTTTAGTGATAGTTCATGTTCACTGTTTAATTCACTATTAGGTCTTATTCTCTTCCTCAGATAATGTGCTGTCATCCTGCTGCATTCAGCCTCTGATCCAGATATTCTGGATACAGGCAGATAGGTCAACAGTCTTAAATTTCAGAAGTAGACTTCAAATTTTGGAACTGTATATGAGGGAAACATGTATCATTCAACAGCCTAAGCGCAGGATCCAAACCAAGTCACTACAGGAACATTCCAGCCTTCCTATCTGAAACATAACACTTCAGGACATTTCCACCTATTATTCCTAGCCGGCAGAATAGAAGTGTTACCTGCAACAATGCTAAATACAACTCAGTTAAGATTATGCAAGTATTTTAGTGTTTATTTTAGATTATAAAGGAAGAAAACATATATGACTTATTGGGAAAATAAAGAATGTTACTAGAGTACAAGAATCTGAGTTTACTTCCTGAATCTCTTGACAAGAAAATCTCATTCCAAGGATGGCTAGCTCAAGTGCTCAGAGACTGTTCCCATCAGTATTCCTGTCCAATGGCAAGCCCAATCTTCCTTTAAGTGGATGATGCTTCATCTCCGTTCAAGATTATCACTAGCCACTTGCTTGATGACCATGGAAATGCATCAAAAAACCCAGGTGAAGATCTCACACACACACACACACGGAAGTTTTCCCAACTGAACCTCCCTGATCATACTGTACCTCTCTATGAAGTTGGAAAGAAACTCCCTTCATCTGCCCCATGCTCATGAGGCTATCCTCAGGCTAGGGTACCTTTGGGATAGAATGACAATTTAAAATCTTTAAGGTGGTTCACTTTTTTTTTTTTTTAAATCTCTCTCACTCCCTGGAAGCTACTTTGTTCCTAGACTGGCCATTACCAGACTATTTTGTAGACACAGCAGAACAAATTCCTTTCTGTCTAAGAGTTGCCATGGTAATGAGTCCCCTTTATCACATCCATGGTGATTTGGGCAGGCCAAAACAGACAGCCTTTGTACTCCTCTGGGCTGATCCTCCACATGTCACTGTAAAAGTGAATGCTGGTGGAGGTGGAGTAAAACTAAGGCTCACAAGGCTCACATTGGTTTCACACTACTTGCAGTTTAAACCAGAGAACAGGTGTGACCTTGTGTAAATCTCAGAATAATTCTGAGTGGTGGGGGAGAGTGGAGCATACAGGGAAGTATGGAGTTTCTATGACCTCGCCTATACTAGAAATTTTTGCCACTTTACTTATACCATTACCAATGTAGTTAAGCAGCAAATTTCCACCACACTGACACAGTTATACCATTGCAAACACTTACACCACTACAACTTACACAGTTCGGGAAGCAGAATAAAAACTATACTAGTAGAACAGGGGTCTGCAAACCCACAGCTCTGGAGCTGCATGTGGCTCTTCGGCTGCCCCCTTGTGGCTCTGGGCTGCAGGTCTCCCGGTCTCCCGCACCACTGAGGAACCTTGCAGGCAGCCTGCACCAGTCTCCAGGCTCCTCTCCCCCTCACCTTTGGGGTGCCCTCTAGAGGCCTTTTCCTGTCTCTGGGCTCCTCTCACGTCCCCCCAGGGGCCCTGCATCAGGTGTCCTGCCCCCTCCCCCACCAGGCTACACCCAGTGTGGCTCTCAAAACAGTTGCTTATTGAAGGAATTTTACAAAAACTGTTCTTACCTTTTGGGCTGCTGACCCCTGGAACAGACAATGGTGGTATAACTGTCCATTCAAAAACAAAATGACCCCAAATGACAGTTACAAGTGAAATTTAAATGTACAACGGCATTACAACGCTACCTTTAAATCCCAGTAAAGGCTTGAAGAAAAATAAATGTAGGACCGAAGATATAAGCAGAATCAGAGTTAAAATACTTTATTTTTAAAGCAAAGAGTCCTGTGCCACTTAAAGACTAACAAATTTATTTCTTGTCAAATTACTGTCATCTTAGAATAAAATTTCATATAAAGTTGTCTGACAACGCCATTCAAGCTAAAACTTAATCTGAAAATGTTTAGGGGTCTCACTGCCAGCAACCTCTTTTTACACAGGATTTTTCACTCTATTGCAATAATCTTTCAAATCTCTCAAATTTAAGAAAAAATATCATTCTTCTTTCAGGTTGATACCCTGGAAGATCCCCTCTGTAGGAGTCGCATGCTCTACAGCAGTTTTTCCCCAACCAGTGTGCCACAGCACATAGGTGTGCCATCAGGCCTGAGAAGGTGTGCCACAAAATTTTTTGAAGAAAAAAAAACTACTCAGAAAGCTCTGGATTGGCTCATTGGTTCATGAATAATAATAATAATGAGTTCATTTGGAAATTATATGGTGGTGTGCCTCAAATTAAAGGTAGCAAGATGTGCCATGGCAGAAAAAAATGTTGGGAACCACTGCTCTACAGTATGAGTTATGGAATCTTTTTGAAGTAATAATCCAAAAGGATAGCAACATGGTCCAGTTATAACACTTCCACTTGTCCCTCAGTTCTTTTTCCTGCCAGTCCATCTACACCTAATTCTCCCCTTGTGTGTATTTAATTAGGTGTGGAAAGTTAGCTTTTTTTAAACTACTTATAATGTCGCACAGTTGAATTCATCTTGCTTTTAGGATTTGTCTATGAGGAATATTCTATTATGGGTGATAAGTATAAAATTAGGAAAAGAACCACCTCTCAAACATGAATGACCGTTTAGGATCCACTCCCCAAGGTCTGAAATGCTGGGTAAAGAGCATCTGAAGGGCAATAAGAGCTTCAAATTCAAAAGACTCCAGGACCTAAGCCATTCTCTCCTTCCGGAAATGTGCTGGATCAGATGAATCTGGCAGTCCAAGATGGATCCACCAGAAAATGAAGATCCAGCCAGGTTCAAGAGTTTTAAGTATTCCTAACTTTAGATACCCTTTCTAGAAGTAGGTAAACTCTCTACAGGCTCAGAATGCAGATATTTAAGAGAGGGAGGATCAGAATAGTAGCTATAAGGAATTAAACATGACAAAACAAAACAGGCTTTTGATTTGTTCGTTTACTGGTACAGAGCTTCCATCAAATGTTCACTCCCAAAGCTGGAAGACTCTCCTGTGAATTGATCCATCCAGGTTTTTACTTATTCCAACGGGACCTTTAGAACTGGCTTCTTCTAAACCTTGTTTAAAGCTTACATGGATGATCTAGAAGGAACACGTCAGAGCTAGACTCTCCTGTGCCACCCCGCTGAGTAGAGTACAGTTTAAGATCATGGTCTAAATTTCAAGAACCTCGAATTCCATTAAGTCTTGGTTACCTAAGGAATGAACACAAATATGGAAACTATGACTCCAGATGACAGCCACATTCCATTGGAACTATGCTACTGCCAATGAAGAGGTGAGCTAATGACAAAAAGGATCACTTCCGCAAAATGCCTTAGTTGACAGTTTTGGATATGTGGAACTTGTGCTAGTACTCTAAAAATAGCTGTATACAGAGCTTTGAAGTTGAGACTCAGGCTGCACCGTGAACTCTGAAGGCCATTCCTCTTCCTAGGCTTCAGAGCCTGAGTTCCAGCCCGAGCTGCAACTTCAAAGTGTTGTCGACATAGTTATTTTCCACTGACAGACTGCAAATAGCTGGTCTAGTTCAGGAAAAAGACAAATTGTTCAGTATCACTCACACTGTCAATGGCAAGTTAGAGGTATTCTTTCAGTCAAATTTTCCTTACTGGCACAGGAACATTTCAGAGGCGAGTTGATAGTTTAAAACTATTAATGAGTACTTTGATATGTCCTGATCTTCCTTAAGAGCTGGCTAAGGTATCAAACATAGTAGCTCACTCTTGGGACTATAACCTTCACAGCTAGAAAATCACTGTAAATAAAAGGTAACAAACCTTTGGTCTGAAAAGACGGGCTGATTCAACTTGGAGAAAGGAACTCTCAGAAGCTAAAAGTTGGGCAGGTCAATGGTGAAGTCTTTGGGGAACTGTTTTCATTTAGGAAATGAAGTTCCCTTCTTCTGCAAGTTTTATTTTCCCAAAGACCTTCAAACCTTCCCTTACAAGCCCCTATCCTCGATTCTCTTTTTGGAGACCTCAATCTTTCAGATGTGTACTGACTTACGAAGATGTGGAAGACACACTGGAAGTATCTCAGGTTTCAGATGACTTACCACAACTAACTCTTACAACCAGCAATTTTTAGGCTGTGTTGCTGCACACTGAGTGAATGTTTTCAGAGACCTATACACAAGAACTCCAAGATCTTTTTCTTGAGTGGCAACCGCTAATTTAGGCCTCATCAGTTTATATGGAGAGTTGAGATTATGTTTTCCAATGTACATTATTTTGGATTTATCAACATTGAATTTCATCTTCCATTTTGTCACCCAGTCATCTGGTCTTTTTGAAATTCCATTGTGACTCTTCAACCTGCTTTGGATTTAAACTATCTTGAACAGTTCTGTATCATTTGCAAAAGATTCCACCTCACTGTTTACCCTTTTTTGCCCAGATCATTTAAGAATATGTTCAACAGTACTGATCTCCAGAGAGATCTCTGTGGGACATCTCTATTTACCTCTCTCTCCATTCTAAAAAATGACCATTTATTCTTACCCTTCATTTCCTACCTTTTAACAGGTTACTGATCCAAGAAAGGACTCTTCCTCTTACCCTGGACAGCTTACGTTGCTTGAGAACCTTTGTTGAGGGACCCTGTCAAAGGCTTTCTGAAATCTAAATACACTCTATGCATTTCATCACCCTTGTTCTATTGACCTTCCCCTCTAAAGAGCTCTAGTTGATTGGCAAGGCATGATATCTCTTTAAAAAAAACAGGTTGACTCTTCCAACAAATCGTATTCATCTGTGTGTCTAATAATTCTATACTTTGCTATTGTTTCAACCAATTTGCTTGGTACTGAAGTTAGGCTTACCACCCTGTAATTGCTGGGATCGCCTCTGGAGCCTTTTTTTAAAAAACTGTTCTCACATTAGAGAGTCTCCTGTCATCTGGTACAGAAGCTGATTTAAATGAAATGTTACATGTCACAGTCAGCAGCTCTGCAATTTCACATCAGAATTCCTTCTGAACTCCTAGGTGGATGCCATCTGGTCTTGGTGACTTACTACTGTTTAATCTATTATTTTTTTTCAAAATATCCTCTAACAACCCTTCTGTCTAGAATGGGTCTTCAGATTTGTTACCTCAAAAGAATGGCTCAGGTTTGAGAATCTCCCTCTTATACTCAGCCATGAAGACTGATACAAGGAATTCATTTAGTTTCTCTGCAATAGCGTTATCTTCAAGTGCTCCTTTAGCATCTCAGTTGTCCAGTGACCCTACTAGTTGTTTAGCAGGAATCCTGTTTCTGATATACCAAAAAAATTGCTGTTACTTTGAATTTTTGGCTAGCTGTTCTTCAAATTCTACTTTGGCCTTCCTAATTATATTTTTACACTTCACTTACCAGAGTTTATGTTCTTCTTTATTTTCCTCAATAGGATTTAACTTCCACTTTTTAAAGGATGCCTTTTTGCCTCTAACTGCTTTTGTTGGTTAGCCATGGTGATGCTCTTTTGGTCACCTTACTATTTATTTATTTATTTTAATTTTGGGTATACATTTAAATTGACCCTCTACTGTGATTATGTTGTTATGGCCACTGTTACCAAGTGGTTCAGCTACATCCACCTCTTGGACTAGATCTTGTGCTCATCTTAGGACTAAATCAAGAACTGCCTCTCCTCTTGTGGATTTCAGAATTAGCTGCTCTAAGAAGCAGTCATTGAGCTGTCAAGAAACTCCCTCTGCATCCAGTCCTGAGGTCACATATACCCAGTAAATCTGGGAACACTTGAAATCCCCCATTATTCGGGGGGGGGTGTTTAAATAACCTCTCTAATCTCCCCGAGCATTTCCCAGCCATTATCACCACCCAGGTCAGGTGGTCAGCAGTATATTGCTACTGTTACAGTATATTCTCATTATGCAAGCATGGAATTACTATCCCTAGAGCATCTTTGGCACAGTTTGGTTCACTGAAGATTTATTTGATTCTATGGTTTCATTCATGTATAGTGCCACTTCAACACTACAACCTATGCTATCCTTCAGCTATATTTTGTATCCTGGTATTGCTGTGTCCCATTGATTAGCCTCATTCCACCAACTGTCGAATGATGTTAAGTTAAAAATAGAATAATCAAATTGCTAAACAGCTTTTTGTAGTATTAGCTGCCTAATGAATAGTTCCAAGATCATCTGCCGCACTAGCCACCCTTAAGCGATAGCTCCACAAGGGCCTTTGCAAGCACTAACCTTCAGAAGAGAGTCAGTTTTCCTTCAGCAATGCTGGCTCTCCACTAAAAGTCTATTCTACTGTTGTTAATCACACTAATCCAGTGACAAGGTACCAACACTGAGGTGGGAGATAGAAGGTTTCAGAAGTCCTGTAGAGTATCCATTCTCAGCGCTGTATTATTACTCAAATCACCAACCAGAAGGACAAAACACACCCTACCTATCAAAATCCAATATCACTCATAGCTCAGTTCACCACTTCAGCAAATAAAATACTATTGAACCTCTTTTCTGGCTCAGATGTGGTAAAATTTTTCAACGCCTAACTGTTGATTGCAAAAATTAATTAGGAACACCAAGAAGTAACTCAAATTATATTTTATCAAACAGACACTGATTATGTTCACTCATCTTACAAAGTATCATAAACCAGGATCCCTGGCTATCATGCTTCCCATCCACTTTTAAAATTTAAATTGTCAGACCACAAGATTTCATTACCACTCTATTGACAGAAGTCAATATTAATTATTCTTTGAATTAACCTCTGAGCCACAGTTTTCTTTAGAACTCTGTAAAGACAAGGATAATTTCTAATTACACATTCTACCTATTATTATTACATTCACAAGGGCGTAAAAACTGTATCTGATGAGGGTGATACACTTTTGCCTTGAAAGTACCATGGACTCCACTGTAAATCCTTTGGTATGATCCATCTAGTAACTTACTGAATAAAAAAGTCAGCAAAAAGGTTATTTCCCTTGCAACTTAGCAAAAGAATAAAGTGATGTTACACAATGTAAATAAGCATTTCAAAGCAAATGCTTGCATCCACTCTATACTGTAACAGAAACTGGAGACTGTCACCAATTTTTACATTGTAGAGCAGTGCACAGTTAATTTGCTGATTTTATCATTTAGGAATATGAAAATTTGCAGTAGTATAGAAAGAGAGATATCTGACTAAAACAAATCACTACTCTTAAAGGATTAGCACTGTCAAATTCTGCAATGTGGTGGAATTAGGCTTTCAGCATTTCATCTGGAAGTATTAAGTGGTTTAACTCTGCTTATTTTCAGCACCTATAACTTTCAAATAGCCAGCATATTTTCAGATTTACCATAATATGACTCAAAATGTCATGTTCATACCAAACTGTTTCAGACATTTGGCCCATAAGTCATCCTAATTACTTATGTCTAGATGTCTGATCCATGTGTGGCATTATATACCAGGGGTGGCCAAACTTACAGAACTCAAGAGCTGCACAAGTTGATTATTGAACCTTCGAGAGCCATACTGAGGCATATAACCACATATTTTTACCTACTCCAAAATTACTAAGCTTAAAATTCATTGTGTACTTTATCGTAAAAACAGGACAAATATTGATACTACTAACGTCAGATTCTAATAATTACTTAAGTTTACCATAAAAACTAGATGTGGAACCCTGCAGGCTTGTGGCAAGTTTTTTAAAATCTGGGCAGTAACTTGTCAATGCAGTAGGTAAAAGCTCTCTCAGATGCTGATCTCTTAAGTGTTGCACAATGTTTTGAATGCCATTGTGGAATACAATGCTTCACAGCAGTAAGTTGTGCCAAAAACTGAAAGTAATCCACATTCAGTTTTAAACTCTTCTCCTTTGTATTTTCATTTCTCAGTATTCCACATCATGTTTAGGACTTGTAAAACACAATTTTATTTTAACAACGAGTAAGCTGCACTAGGCCCTCTGAGAAAGTCTTAACATGCCAGGGCTTCTCCAACCATGCTGCACTCCCCTCCCTCACCCCCCTGTTGCCACTTTCCTGCAGCCTCTTACCACACTGCTGCTTCTCTGCTCTCCCTGACCATGCCACACTTCTGCCCACCCTGACCATGCTGCCCTTTCCTGCTGATTCTGATCATGCTGCCTCTTCCCTGCAGTCCCTGACCACACCGTCCTTCCCTGCAGTCCCTGACCACACTGTTCTTCCCTGCCAGCAATGACCATCCCTGCTTCTCTGACAGCTCTCACCGTGCCACCACCTCTCTGCAGTCCCTGACTATTGCACACTTCTCGCCCCTGTCTCCCACCATGCTGCCCTTCCCTGCTGTGCTCTCCACGGAGCTGCAATTTTTCTTGGAAGAGCCGCAGTTTGACCATGCCTATTATATAGTTAGTGTACTACAATACCTCATATTATGCTTACCTCAAGTAAGTTAAAAAAATACCCTTCTTAACTTGCCATTTACATTACAACTAAATAATTCTTTTTCTTCCATTTTTAATCTTTCACTCCTCACCCATTCCAAGTCACAAAATACTTAGTACTCAGTTCAACAGCTGTATCCACAAACATGCTACTCTGCAACACAAGATGTTTTGAAATGCTACTTCAGAAAGTTCTGATGCCAAATATTAGCAGGCCAACAAATTATTTTTATAAGCATTGGTACAGTTTTTTTTGTTTGGAAGTCACAAAGCACTTTAAAATCAAGATATTGCTTATCCATCTTTGTACAGACAGGAAAACTAAGCCACACATGATTCAGACTACTTTGTGCAATGTTACAGCATGGTAGTGGCAGCACTAGAAACAAATTCCAACTCACTTCACTCAGACTAAGGCCAGATGGGACCATCATGACCATCTCTAGTCTGACTTCCGTACACTGCAGGCCACAGAACCTTGCCCACCCACTCCTGTGATGGATCCATAATGTCTGGCTTAGTTACTGAAGTCATTCAATCATGATTTATAACTCCAGGTTACAGAAAATTCAGCATTTACTCCAGTTTAAACCTACAAGTAACTGATGCTGCACACGTAGGCAAAATAAAAAAAAAAACAAAAAAAAACCCACATCCAGGGGTCTTTGCCAATTTCTAGGGGGAAATTCCTCCTCTTCTAGGGTTACCAGATGACAGGCAAAAGGAGGACATGCTCTCCTTTTTTCTTTCATGTCCTCCCTTTTACCTTCACATCCTCCATCTGGCAGGCATTTTAGAATACATGATTTTGTCTGGCTTTTTACTTATAGGGGTTAAGGTATGCTGGAATGCCCTGGAACACCCTTTTTAGGAGGAAGTGTTCCAGGGTCCCCTGAAAACAGAAGAATATTACATTAATACTACATTTTCTCCATGTGTCCTCTAATGTCCTCCTTCTCGTACTTCCCGGTCCTCCTCTTCAGGCTTTGGTATCTGGTAGCCCTATCCTTATCCCCAAATATGGCAGTCAGATGGTCCCTGAGAATTTCTGCAAACCCTACCATCAGACATGCAATAAAGGGATTCTTTGCAGTAACTCAGAGCCCCACCCATCTAGTATCTTATCACTGGTTACTGCAGACATTTGCTATTAACAGTTGCAAATGGGCTACATGCCATTGTAGACAGTCTCATCATACCATCATCCCCATAAACCTATCAGGCTCAGTCTGGAAGCCAATTAAGTTCTTTGCACCCACTGTTCCCCATGGAGGTTCTTCAGAATATCACTCCTCCGGTGGTTAGAAACTTTTATGCAATTTCAACTCTAAACTTGTTGATGGCCAGTTCACCTACTTTGTTCCTGTGTCAATACTTGTGGTTAGCTTAAATAACTTCTGCCACCTTAGTATGTATCCTTCTGATGTGTTTCTAAAGAACAACCATACCTCCCCTCAGTCTTCTTTTGATTAAGCCAAGATCCTTAAGTCTCCTCTCGTAAGGTATGTTTTCCACTCTGCTGATCTTCTAGTAGCCCTTCTTGGAACCTGTTAACTGTCTTGATTCATCTTTCTTAAAGAGCAAACCAGAACTGGAGATCAAGTATTCCAGAAAAGGTCTCACCAGTGTCTTGTACAAAGCTACTAATATTCCCAGTCTCTGCTGGAAATACTGTACTTCTCCTGATGCAATTTAGGATTGCATTAGCTTTTTACAAGGCTCACAGTTATCCTGTCATCAGTCAACATACCCAGGTCTTCCTCCTTGTCACTTCCAATTGTGAAGTCCCTAGCAGCTTGCAAAAAAAATAAATAAATAAAAATAAAAGAATTTTTAAAAATCCTTGTTAGCTCTTAAGTGTGTGACCTTGTACTATTAAATCTAATGCCATTTCTGCTACTCCAGTTTCTGAGGTTGCCAAGATCTTCATGTATGATATGTTGGTCATCCTCTTTACTGGCAACACCTCCCAATATTGTGTCATCAGCCACATTTATAAACACATTCCCATTTTTTGAGACTGTCGTTAATAAAAATGTTAATAAGATCGATCCCAAGACAATCCCTGAGGAACTCCACTAGTAACCTCCCTTGACAGCTCTCCTTCAAGTATGTCCTGTTGCAGTTTCTCCTTCAACTAATTCATTATCTTTGAATTCTCCTATTAATCTCCATCTTTTCTAGTTTAACTAATACCTTTCCATGCAAAACTGTATCAAATGCCTTACTGTAGTCAGGTAGCTTAAACCTACTGCACTTCCTTTGTCCTAAAAAAACCATAACAAAACAAACAGTTATCTTCCCAAATCCACTGAACTATGAAGGACAGTGTACTGAGAAGTAGCAGAGGGGCAAAAATAAATTTTAAATAGGGTCCTACTGAGTGTTCTCATAGCCTACTTAAGAGGCCTTAAACATGTCTCTGGTCAACCTTTCCTGCATTTTTGCTTTGCAGTTCACTACTAAAATTGCTGAATTAAATTTCTGCGTTAGTACAATATAAAGACATTCACACTGTGTAAATTGGTAGTTATATTCAAGAATAAGCAACTATGGAATCTCTAGCATTTGAAAGACTACTTCGAGTCACATACTGTACACCCACTAAATAGCTCAAATGTAAGAATACAATTATTATTAACAAAACATAATTACAATTCAATAAATAGAATTTTCTTTATAAAAACTAAAGCTCATACATCAACTAATGAAACATTTGTAGACATTTTGGCAAATTCTATAATGCATCCAGACCCTGAGACAAACTCAGTCTACGAAAGGTTATTTGGCATCTACTATAAAATATAAATAAAATTCAAGCTCTGCAGAATTAAGTTTTCCAGTGGACAATGAACATTTTCTGAGCATTGGGTAGCCCCAGTTCCTATGTAATCTTACCAAGTTAACAACCAGTTTTACTGTAGTATCAATCCTTGATTTTCTACAGTCAGCTAGTTCACAACTGGCCATTAAGTATTGGAGAATTTTTTTTGTTTTGTTTTTTCAAATATCTCTAGTTTTTCCTAAGAAAGGTGCTAGACACTTCAAAATTTGACTAGGACACAAGCCCTATGTCATTGATGTGCCTACTAGCACTGATTTGATAGTGTTCAGAGTTTTAAAAAAAACATACCTCACATACAGGTATTTGTTATGTTAGTTCTAATAAACTGCCAGCACTGAATGGGAAATGCATACATATGGAGTGGTAGCTTTCACTGAACAGACATTCCAAAGGAGTCCTGCCTCTTTACATATGTGTCATGCAAATTTGCACATGAAAAAACGTAAGGGTTGGAAAGGACCTTGGTTTATTCCTCAACCCTTTTGACTGACTATATGCACATACTGTCAAGTGTTCCACCACCAATTAGCACATATTTGTACACAATGAATGTTTTTCATTAACTTAGAAATGCCTTATGTTAAAAAAAAACCACAAGATACACAGTGAAGCCCTTATGTCCAAAAGTGTGAAGGTATCCTTAACTCTAGCAACCTTAACCGTTGTAACACTGTATGCTCTTGGGAGATAAGTTGTTTCAGATCTTTTCTCTGCTGCAACACACCTTGATACTTTTTTTTTTTTTTTGAGGCATGCCACCATATGCTTTTGCAAAGGAACTCATGAATGTTCACAAGCCAATTCATAAGAAGAATAGTAAAGGTTAAAACCAAAATCACCATGGTGGCTAATGTCAGATCGTAATCCCTTTTTTTGTTCCAGAACTAATACTTTCAACAATGCCGACACACATTAAAGGTAAATATAAGAACTCTGGACAGAATCATGTTCAGTACAGAAAGCCCCCACCTCACACCAATTCCACCGTCATGCAGTTCTCCCACCACCACCTGACCAGCTGAGCCCCCTCATCTCTCATCTGCTTCTCAAATCCCTTCTCTCCCACCACCAAGCCTGTGGGGGCAGCAGTAAGGCCCCCACTCCACTTCCAGCATGAAGGAGGGGGACTCTGCGGCTCCTCCCACTGTCCAGCAACAGCAGAAGAATGGGTGGAGGCAAAGGAACTGACCCGTTACTCACAGAAGAGGAAGACAAAGCTCTGATTGGTTGTTCTGCCTCTGGAGGAGGCAGAGCAGTGAGAGAGAAGGCCAATAAGACAGCAGCCTCCCCTCTTTTTTCCCCCCAACTCCTCAGGGCTCACATTTGCTGTCTCAGCCTCACTTTGGAGAATGGAATATGATGCATGCACAATAGGTGAAAGGGGTCTCATCCAAGAGAGCAAAAGCATAGACTACAGTTTGGCTCTGGTGCTAATTAAAATACAAGGAAAGGTATTTTTCTTCTAACAAAGTTTTTTCAAAAAAATTCTACAACACAATTAATTGTTCAGGACTGATAGCAAACTAGTTGGGAAAAACACAGTGTTTTAATATATCATCGTTTTTCCACAGACCCCTGCCTCACTTAAGGTGGGGCCTTGTATAGTATGCAAACTATTAAATATATAGGACACACTGAATAAAAGAGGTATCAAAGGACTGCCTCACCCTCAGTCTAGAGCTTGAGCCAGTTTGTACACCAATAAGCCAAGGGGCCAGAAAAATCAAGCTTTGTGACCACGGAATGGAAAACTATCAATGCATATGCACAGAGAGGAAGAACTCAAGCCCCAAAGACAGATTAATTTTTTTTTTTTTTTAATGTCTAGATCAGGGGTGGCCAAACTTATGGAACTCAACAGCCACACAAGTTGATTATTAAACCTTCGAGAGCTGCGGAGGCATACAGCCATATACTTTTACCTACTCCAAAATTACTAAGTTTAAAATTCATTGCACACTTTAATTTTATTGTAAAAAGAGGCTAAATATCGATCCTACTAACATCAGATTCTAGTAATTATTTAAGATTACCATGAAAATTAGGCCTATACAGTAAAAACTTAGCTACTGCTCGATATAGAAGACTGCAGGCTAGTGGTGAGTTTTTAAAATCCCAACCATGCCGCACTTCTCCCCACCATCCCGACCCCCTCCTGAACTCCTAGGCTGGGGCTGCTTTCCTAAATTGATTTGCTGACTTTCTTCCAGCAGCCACAATTTTTCATTCAAGAGCCGCATGTGGCTCCCGAGCCACAGTTTGGCCACGCCTGGTCTAGATTTTTAGAACACAGCTATATTTTAAATATAAAAGCAGTCATTAAAGACAATACGAACTTCACAAATTCAGTAACTCAAAAAATTAGGGAAAGTCAGAATGAAGGTTGCCTGTGAAATCTTAATTTAGCTACCCCTTGTGTACATGTATGCTCTAGAGCTTTTACTTACCTCATCATAGACTTTTCTTCCCATGCAGCACCCCCTTCTCATTCAGAGCACAGGACGGGTAATGCTCATTGAATGAATCAAGGTTGCACAGTAAATGAGACTGTTGTCCATAGTACCCATACTCTTACTTGCTGTAGAAGTTCAAAGATGTAGAGAGAATGAGGCACATGCATGAAAGAAAAGATTTCATCAAGAAAGGGTGGAATTGTAATTAACCTTGCATTGGCAGCAGAACACCACTTAGGGGAAGAACGTGCTATTCCCTCCCATCCTTATTTCTTAGCCAATCACACAGTATTCAAATGCCCACTAATTTTCATGGCCAGGTACATTTCTAGGTGAACATCTTCAGCCTAATAGTGAGCACTTGTAACTGCAACTGACATCAGTGGCAAATGTCACTCTGGCACAGAACAGGCTGGCTTGAAGGAAATAGCGGAGGCCTGGGAGTGAGGAGGTTCCAAGTCCTGAACCAGGCTCTGCCACCAGCTGAAATGTACAGTTAATAGTGTGCCACAGAAAGGCCCCTGAAAATTAAATTTATTTCTGGTGTGTTTTAATGGGAAGAAGAAAAAAAGGTTACATACTGAATGTAAATAAATACTGAATGGCTGCCTCATTCCCTGAACATTTACCCTAGACACTGGGGCAGAGGACCCGTTGAAAAGACATCATCATGTAATGAAAGAGACTATACCATGCTTAAGCATGAGGAAACAGAATGAAGATTGCATGAACTTTTTTTCTAACTTCATAGTGCCTGAGTTTGCAATCCTGAAAGTAGATTTTGTGTAATGTACTTGTTTCTTTAAAATACTCTACCAATTCTATCATGTGTATCTTCTACACTATCAAGAAATCACCTGGATCTGAATCCTGATCTTCAGTGTATCACCACTGAGCTTCATGCTAATACACAATAGAATAGAATAGCATGCCACAGAAAGCTGCTCCCTCGTATACAGCAGCCACTAAATGTGGTCAAAACATCAAAACAGGGTGACTACTACTTGTTTTGTGACTAATGGGAAGGTAAGAACAAACAACAAAGATGAACAGGGTCACATAAGTCACCTCACATGGTGGGTTCATTTGTGCACATGTGATGAAATTACTCACTTCTAATTGAAAGGTAGACATTGGTTTCCCCTTTTATTATGGTCAGTTCTATTTTTGTGCTTTGAACTTTTCTTTAAGTAGAAGCAAATTACAGCCAAAGCCACAATTACTCTTCAGTATTTGAAACTTTATATCAAAATTGTCCATTAGAAAGATCATTGGTCCAATCCACTGTAGCAGTCTATGTTTCTAGTAAAAAATTTCAGCTGAGTAGGCTATTGAGACACATTTCTTGAAGAGCCCACCAAGGAAACTATACAAGAAATCAGACTAGATGATCATAATGATCCCTTCTGGTCTTAAAGTCTGTGAGTTCAACATTTTCTTTAAAGGAAGTGAAAGCAAGTGACATTACCAAAGATTAACTCTCACCATCACTAAAATCATATTTTAGATGTACAATGAAGCGTACTATGTAAATCATTCTGGGGATCATATAGTAAATATCCAAGAACAATGAAGAAGATATTTGCCTTTAAGAGTGACTTTCTATTTAACAGGTATATTTTTTAAATAGTCTCAATATAAGTGAAACCAAGTTTAACCAGACATTCAGAAACACAGACAACAAATAAATAAAATAAAATAAAAATAAGGAGATAGACTTAAGGCTTAGTAACTTAATCGTAAGCACAACTGAACAACTACATTTTTGTTCCTATGTTTGGGAGCAAACACTTTACATTATAACACTTCTACATGACATTACAAGTATTACAAGTATTAAGCAACAACAACAATACTCTATATGAACAAGTAGTTTGGGAATAAATAAATAAATGCAGAGAATATTGATCTTTATTCATTCATGAACTTGTTTCTTGTTTATTGCTTTTCATACAAAGATGGCATATCTTATATGCTAAGCTATTTGGTGCAGGGACTGTAGGTACTTCACTGTTTGTACCACATCTGCTATAAGAAGGCACTGACCATGACTGGGGCCTCTGGGAATCAATGTAATATAAATATTAAAGAATAATTGAAAAAAATTAGCCTTCTACCTACCGCAGCCGAAGATAAGAAAAAAATTACTGTTGCCCCAGTAATAATTGAAGTGACAGCTATCATTTTAATGTTACTGATGTTGAAAATCACCATACGAGTCAGATCTATACCATCTTTCCTGAAAGCTGGCTGATTCCAAAATGCTATTCTAAACCTGGTGGTAAACCACCACAACATTTAAAAACAGAATAAATTAAAGTCAACAACATAGTGAAAGATAGAATCATTATTAAATTGGAATGCATTCAGAAATGGTTGCGTTGCAAGTGATTCACAGCATGTAGACAGATGAGGGACACTGTGAAAATAATTCCAAGATTATATGGACTTTTCCTATGTGTTTTGAAAAGTGGGTCCCCAAGAAGTGTACAAAGGGTAGCATCCTCACAGGAAACAGCATTATTCCCCCTTCCAGCTAATCGGAAGAGGAGGCACACTATGTTTCTTCTGTGGAACCTCTGGCACCAATATGGAGGCAATTCCAATTTCATACTGAATCTAGCTAGCCTGTGCTCAAACTCAAACACCCCTTGTTCCAAACTGCTACGGACTGGAGGGAGAAGAAGAGAACAAGTCAATTTCAAAAGGAATAGCCATGTTAGTCTAGTCCAGTAAAAAAAACAACAAGGAGTTGTGTGGCACTTTAAGACTAACAGATTTATAAATCTGTTAGTCTTAAAGTGCCACACAACTCCTTGAAGAGAACAAGACCAGACAGTCTATGTAAACCACAAACCACCTGTTTTTAAGACTACAACTGGGTGCAGCAGCAGGAAGGCGAAAGGCAGAGCTCAGTGGTGAATGACAATCTGTGGAACCACACTATAGTTGTGTTATTTTCTCAATTGTCTGATTGGCATTTTGGAAAAGGTGTACAAAGATTAAAACGTAGCATCAGCATTGTGAGAATCCCACCCTGTTTCACTTTAACAGCTGTTCTAATGGAGAAGCTCACAGAATACAACTGCACTTGCATTTAGTGATTCTTCCGCTGCACCGCCACCTGGGGCAAAACACTGATTCTTATTCTGCTCAGGTTTATTCAGATAGGGAATGAAGAAAGTACCACACTGCTGCTTCTTCACATAGCACTGACCTTCCAAAGTGAACCCCCTGGAATAGTTCATCAAGGGTTGTGGTGGATTCTCCCTCATTGACAATTTTTAGAGCAGATTGGATGTTGGTCTCCAAAAATAAGCTCTAGGACAGAGAGAGGCAAACTATGGCCCAAAGAGCGCCAAGATGATATTTGGCCCTGCCATGAATGCAGAGAACTGGACTCAATGACCTCTCATGGTTCCTTCCAGTTCTATGATTCAGCCATCCCTCAGTATGGCAGATGCCCCACCTCCCAGCCCCATTCCTCTCCTACCACATGGGCCTAGCAGCACCCTGGACACAGTGTAACAGCTGCTCCCCCCTCCCAGCCCTGTCTCTCTCCAACCCACCAAGAGGCAAATGCGACTCTCAGGCCAACAAGTTTGCCCACCCCTGCTCCAGGAATTATTTGGGGAACTTCTATGGCCTGTGTTATACAGGAGGTCAGATTAGATGATCTAAATGGGCTCTTCTGGCCTTGGAATTTATGTATGAGCCTTTGAAAAAGTTAGATGCAGTCAGCTAGAGTGCTGGGGACAGATGGCAAGAACTTTAAAATCAAGAAGTCCACAGTTACCAAATTAAAGCTGAGCTAACTACCCGATCTCAATAATTACCTATATGCTCCTCCCTGCCCTTTACATGGAGGGTGAGCCTCAAGTAATCTTCTGCTATATGAACACCAGGCAGATTGTTTCAGGTGTTGTCTGTTACTAAGAAGAGGAAGGACAAATGCTGGGGTTAAGATTGTTGCTCTCATTTTTTCCTGGTGTCATACCCAAATGCAAGTTTGGTGACAGAAGAGGACCCCAGACTTGAAGAGGAGAGATTTGTTTCAAGGTGAATTCTGCCAGGACAGTACTAGTGAAGGGACACCAAGAGCACACAACAGTATCAATAAGTCCATAAATGAAGTGCCAGTGCATCCATAGCTACATCTGAGCTGAAGTTATATGAAGAGCCCCTCTGACTGCTATCTACCTGATGGCCATGTTTGAACAAAATAAACCCCAAACTCTCACTTCTTCTATCATCCACTAAAGCCCAGCCTTGACTGAGTTCTGGAATGAGGAGATCTCAGTAAGGAGTAAATGTAATTAATCTAATGTTTCCAAACATCTGCCTATCTCAGACATATCAACAGTTATACTGGACAAGGAAAAAAAATACAGCAGGAATTCAGCCTTTAAGAATTAAGAACAGTTTGTTGATACTTTTCATCCGAGGCTCCCACCACTTTGCTTTTTAGTAATAAAATAAACTAAATACAATAGAAGCCACTGTTATACCACATGCGGAATTTCAACCAGAATCACAAAGAAGAGACAAGCATCTACTCTGTGAAAATGTAAGTAAAGTTAAGTAGCTAGGCTCAAGTTTTGGATTCAAGTTAGTTCAGACTTTAACCTATCAAAGTTGCCCACTTGAAAATTAAAAGTTAAACTGTCTTTTACATGAGTAATACAAGGTATGTATACATGCAACCATGATCAGGAATCTTCTTCTTAAGGCAAGATCATTGGGGTCAAGCGAGCACAAATCTTAAAATTCTCACACTGATTTACAAAGTTGCTAATCTTGCATATGAAGCAAGTCTTTTTTTTTTAAAAAAAAAATTCAAACCTAACACTCAGAGCTTCAAAGTGTCAAACCATGATTTTAAAATAATTTTTAAAAAAACCTGATGCAGAGTTCTCGCAGCTTCTCAATTACTGAAGATTTGAATTTAACAAGCTGATCATTATTTGTATTACTTAACTGACCTAGTCAGGACTGAGTGAACTTGACAGAGGCACTGGTCAAATAAATACAAGACTGCTTCTGTCCCTAAAAAAGGAACATTCCACATTTGTACAGAAGCAAACAGAGACCTATAAAGTTAGATTCCAAGTTTCTTTTTTTCCCCTTTCTACCTATTTATAAACCTAGAGATAACAGAAGCAACAGAAAAGACAGCTTTGTTCTCGTTTCCAGACAAATTATTTCTGTATTTTAAAAATTTCACTTCCACCTGCCAATGCCCACTTTTAAGATACAGTGGAGATGGTGAAAATAGTTCAGCATTTACTTTATCTACTTATACATTCTGTCCAGACTCCCTTCATATAATTTGATGCCATTTTCTACACAGAATCATTAGCCAAGACAACGATGTCCAAGAACTAATTAAAGGTTCAATGATGCTGATTTAGTCAGCTAGTCTATAAAGACTCCACCTTTCTAGACACCTATGAAAAGACAAAATGCCTGTTTAATAAGCTAGTATCCCACAATATCAACCTTGAATCATGCCATCACAGTACAATTTTTGCAGCTGTTGGGACAACAAAAGTCCAGATTGTTTTATTTTAAACGTGTATGTTATCCACTCTTTTTTGCTGCTCTCATTTTAAATCATACAGGCTTACGAACTAGCATTCATCCTTCTAATCCAAGGGCTGAGTACTTCACCCCCTTCTTTAAGTACTGTTTACTAGATTCACTAGCTCACTATATATAGAGCTTGAAACTCTTCCCTGTCCAGCCTATGGATTTAAAGTAATACATTCTACAAATCTTTGCTCCTAAATCACAACACGTTACCACAAAGCATCATGTTCTGTACACTAGGTTCTCTGCCATTACTTTGCCAAGGGGTTTTCAAGTTGCTGCCAACAAGACCCAGTACTTGTGTACAGAGCACCCTTCCCTGTGTCCTAAACCTAGAGCAACTGCAAAGGATCCTAAACCAGGCCTCAACACACCTGCCAGACACCTAGAGGCCTGCCCAAATATTTCAGCACCTCTAGAGCTCCAGCAGAGAACCTCCCCCCCCCCCCCCAATCGCAGCTCCTTTTGGCAGCAAGCCCCTCCCCTGCTGCCAAAAAAAAGCCACTGCTGGGAGCTCTTTTAGCAGTGCTGGGGTAAGGGGGGGCAGTATGGCTGGAAGGGACAAGTGCTGTTGCTGTCTCTCCCCCATGGCTGATGCCATAGAAAGAGCCACTGGTAGTGGCTCTTTTTCAGTGGCAAGGGGAGGATCCTTCATCTCACCACCAAAAGAAACTTCCCTCCCCCACTGCTGAAATAAAGCCACTGCCAGCAGCTCTTGGGGGGCGGGAAGGGGGAGCTGGGAGGGAAAGAGAGAGAGACAGCGGTGGTGGCTAGAGAGAGCACTGTCACTCCCCCTCTTCCACCACCGAAAGAGCCACTGGCAGTGGCTTTTCAGGGCATTCTGTGCGGGAGCAGGGGGGGTGAGGAGGAGCCTGCAGCACCCTTAGGTGCTGAGGCAACCTGGCACCTAGGAGCTGTCATGGTCTATCTTAAATATGAAGTCACGGTAATAGAATCCTATTAATTTCTCCCTGTTAAGTATATTATGGGTTATGAACAAAACTTTCTTGTAACCATGATTGTATTTGGGACACTAGCCATAAACCAAAGCAGAACTGAAGGAAAGGTTAACAATTTGTCAAAAGTAGCACTGTGCCTGCCACCTTACTGACAAACACAAAAAAAAGAAAAGTTACTAAAAATGTGTTCTGGTAAAAGGGAAAGAATCAAAAGATTTCTGTCAGGTCCGCTTCCTGAGTTCCCTGAATTACTTTCCAGGTGAAAAGAATCCATAGTCACAGCTCTTCAGAGCACTCAGCTTAGAAAATATTTCATCTCTGTCCCAGAACACTTCACAATTTTTACACAGCAGTCGCTTTCCCTGTTGCTAAAGTGTAGCTCCTTGTAATGCATGTTTGTGCTTATACCATGTATTTCACATTTTATTTGGAAGATACTGTAACTTTTTAAAGAAGTGCTTGCTTTGCTTCAGATTCAGCTCCCAGCATATTGCTAAGTTAAAAGAAACTGCCATAGTTGTAGGTACTTAGTAGTAGTAAATATAAGATATTTTAAATATTACTCATCCTATTTCTCTTCTCTGAAGTGCCCATTTGAGATAGAATTAGTTACCTAGCTAATGTTAGACAGTTAGAATGTACTCTGTCTGAGAAGTAAAATAGTTGACTGTCTCGTATTGTAATTGGAATTGTAACTAAATTTTTTATCTTTATATACAAAATCTCCATCAAAATACAATAGTCCACACTTTTTTTTTTTTTTTTTTTTTTTAAAGTATGGTACATTGGCATTACATTTCACATCCCCAGCAAACTGAACACTTACAGAGATCTCAAGACGTGCATAAGGAAGAGAGCAGAATATGAAAGTCCATACAGGCCACATCTAATGCTTAGATTCCCAAAGATGAATACTGAAGAGATGCTGGTAGAATGAATAATCCATTCTAACTGGGTTTACATTGTATTTCAATGCATGCATCTATAATGCTTACTTTCACTGTGATATAAGACTAATGAGTAACAAATAATGCCATGCTGGACCAATTCTCTTCCAAGAAGTAAAGGACACTTGTCAATGAATAACAAAACCATTGGAAATTTTAAAAAATAAGTTATTGAAGCAATGCAGGGAATATAAATGACAGTTAAACTGGATTAAAAAAACAAGTAGAAAAATACGTTAGAGTGTGCGTGGAGGAAGAGGGTTCTTTCTTTTTAAGGATATGCAACAGAGGTAAGGAACCTATGGGCTAGTAGGCATAAGAAACTTTAGTGTAGTGGTTTTATTGAAGTTTTAAGTGCCTTACACATAGGGCTTAAAAATAGGTATACTTTGACACCACAATGACATAATTTAGTAACTGTTGTGGCAAAATGACAAAAGGAAGTCCACAGTCAAAACAGATGGAGAAAACAGGATGAATTTATGAGTAAGAGAGAATTACGTTTGAATTTCCTCCTTTTCCTTTGTGTCACAATTATAATACTGACTTTACGTAACACCGTGCATCTAATATACATGGTTTAAATAATGTTGTTAGTAAAATATTCTAGGGTTCTTTTGTTTTGTTTTTTAAAAATACACCACTCCACCAATGAGCTGTCTATTTCTATAAGCTACATTTCATGCCATACCTCGCAGCTCCAAGGATGCAGCTAAGAATGTCACACTTTCAAGCACCGTAACATGGAATGAAACAATGCGAAAAACCTGAACTGATACAATTCTGCCATTTATTTTCAGACGCTAAAGGACTGTGCATAAAAAATTACCTAAGTCTGGGACAAATTTCACAGCCAGGTATGTTTATATAGCCTTATTATAACCCTTTGGGAAAGAAAGAGGATGTCAGGCTTGTAAGAAAAATTCTGATGTTCTTCTATACCACAATATGGACAGTATTTCTTGTCTAGATACTCTCAAATACACAGATTATCTTTTGATCTGTTCCCCCACCAAACCAACATATGCATATATCATGTTTTACGTTCTATACTGAAAAATGTATTTAAAAGGATTAGGATTAGTAATTTTTTAGAATGTTGTTTTAAAACAAGTCTGAAGACAAGGGAATTAAAAACTGCACTTAAAACCAGTGAATGTGTAAATCGAGTAAAGGTACTCAAACACATTGATTAACAAATGATTTACATTTGAGACTTAGCAACTTAAAGTCATCTTCTGAAAGTGTTTTACTTACTGTGGTTACAAGCAATCCTTAAAATTACTACAGTTAATGTTAAAAGAAGCTAATCACTCAAGTTAGGGAAATGAAAGAGCTAAGAAGTTAGCCCATGGGGTTAGTTCAGCACTAAATGCAGCAACGATCGTTTAGCTCTACCAAGCATGGGTACAATTAAAGTGGAATCGGCAACTTTTTACATTTGCTAATTTCTGAGACCTGGTCTACACTACAGATAGGTCAACCTAAGGCAGCTAATGTCAACCTAGCTCTGTAAGCAACTATACTGAAATGTACCGTATATCATGCTGCGTATAAGCCGAAAATTTCGTGCCTGAAAATTGGCTTCAAAACAGGCTCTCAGCTTCTACTCAAGAGAATACGGTAGACAGACCATCCCAAGAGTTTCCCAGACCAGGTGGCAGGCCGGAGCCCTAGTGTTGCCGGCGGCCATCTTGGGCAGTCAGCGGGGGCTGGGGCTGGAGTGAGGAGGGGACCCCGGCATCTGGAGCGAACAAGTAAGGGGACCCGGGGTGGGGTCGGCCTGGACATTGAGGGGGGGATTCAGGGAAGCAGTGGCAGGGACCGGGGGTTGGGGAGTCGAGGAAAGTGATGGGACAGCTGGGAGGGTTTGGGGGGGGGGGTCAGGGAGACCAGGGAAGGGGCAGCAGGGCTCGGGCACTGGGGTGGGGGGTTCAGGGAGTCCTGGAAAGCAGCAGGAGGACCCAGGGTTTTTGGGGAGCCCAGGGAAGCAGCAACAGGGACCGGGGATTGGGTGGGAGGGGTGCCTGGCAGGCTGGGAAGAGCAGCAGCAGGGCTTGGGGGGGGGGGTGAGAGGAAAAGTGTGTTGGGGAACAGGGGTGCAACAGCACCAAACTGAGAAGAGAGTAGGGGGGGGCGGCAGTGATGAGCCCGGGGGCAGCAGGAGGAGCAGTGGGGAAGGGGCAGAGAAGGGGGGCAGCAGTGAGGAAAGGGCAGAGCAGGGGGGCAGCAGGTAGCAGTGAGGGAAGTGTGGAGTAGGGGGCAGCAGTAGGAGGAGCAGAGAGCAGCAGTGAGAAAGGGGCAGAGCAGGGGGCAGCAGGAGGAGCAGGGGGGCAACAGCAGGAAACTGAAGCGAGCAGGCAGGTAGCAGTGAGGAAAGGGCAGCACAGGGGGCAGCAGGGGTGACGGCAGTGAGGAAAGGGCAGAGCAGGTGGGAGCAAGGGGGCAACAGTGAGGAAAGGGCACAGCAAGGGGCAACAGAGAGGTAAATGAGAAGTGAGCAGGGGGCAGCAGTGGGGGGGGCAGCAGGGGTGAGGGAAATGAGGAAAGGGCAGAGCCGGTGGAAGCAGGTGTGAGGAACAGACAGCGAGGGGGCAAGGGAAAAGCAGCAGCAGAGATTTTGGGGTAGGGAAGCTGTCAAACTCCAGAGGAAGCCAGCAGCAGTGGGTGGGGGTTTAGGGGCCAAGACCAAAAGGGGACCGCGGCTTATACCTGGGTCACCAATTTTAGCTTCTTTTTGGGCTCAGAATTGGGGTGTCAGCTTGTGCCTGGATCAGCTTACACCTGATTATATATGGTAATTCTCATTGATATAACTTACCTACTACACCGAATTAACTCCACCTCCTCAAGAGATGTAGTGTTTTAAGTCAATGTAGCACTTAAGTCAATGTAGCTAGATCAATACAGCATCAGTATGGTATTGCATTGTTTACATTAACTTTTTCTGCCTTTCACAAACCATCTCACAATGGCAGTTAAATGCCACCAAGTGCTCCTGATGACAAAATGCACTGCCAAGGAGCAAGATATGTGAACATATAAAACCAATTCAATTACTGCAGTGGCTCTTTGTCCACATAACTTAGGTGGTCTTAATTTTGTAGCGTAGACCTTCCTTAAGTGCTTGAATTTACGCGCATGACATTCTTTATTCAGTATTGAACAAAAACTGAAAGAAAAAGAAAAAAAATCTAAGAAAAACATTTGATCATCTAGAACCATTAACAACTTTCATTAGGGTCACCAGCAGGGTTTGAAATCAGGATCTTCAGGCCCATAAAAGACACTCGTAACACTGAAACAGACATAGCAACCAGTAGCGGAAATGGGCAGTTATCCTCTCTGGACCATGCTGAATGTGACTGGGAGGATAGGAGACAAATTACACCAGCAGCTTATACAATTATTTTCTAGACAATAACGTAATGTCTATTTCTAGACATTTCTAGGTCCTATTCCTTGTTCTGCAAGGCAGCATGACCCAATGATTGGCACCACAACGTAATAGGACTGGCATATTTTTTCTGAAAATCAGTGTGACTCTAGATGAGGCTTAGGGCTGTCTCAGACGTGACAGACCAACCTTCATCTCTGAAGCAGTGTTAATAATACTTGCCTATTTCCTAAATTAAGGGCATGAGCCCTTGCTCAACACCTCTGAAATGCACAGAATACATACAAGTGGAAGACCTGAGATTGAAGTTCATGGTCTGCTCCTTGCTTCCAAGTTCCAAACCCTCATTCCTTTCCTTAGGAGAAAGGAATGGTGGCTTTTTTGTATCAATTGTAGCTCACACTGTCTAAGGCTGGTGAACCTGTTCAGTGCAAATGAAAGGTTCAGAACTGCAGTCCCCTCTAACAAACAACCATAAATGGTTATTTTCATGGGATTATAAATTAGAAAATTTGTATGGATTTTCATGATATTAAAATGTACCTCTCATTCTATGACCACATCCTTGACAAATCATGAACCCTACTTTGAAGAGCTTTATTACCTTGTTGTTTAAAGGAAGGATTTTTTTTTTCTAAATACCATTAGCAAAATACTCATTTCCCCTAGCCTTATTATCAAAAGTGGCTTTCATATTCATAGAGTTTCCTAAAATATTCAGCCTGAAGAGGTAAGCAAGCAAGCAAGCATGGAAAATTTCAGTCAAAATGGTTACAATTAGGCAAAGCTATAAGCAACTGAGAACAGGGGGCCTGTAATGGAAAGTGTTAGGCAACTTAAACTATAAGCACTGCTACCAACTCTGCCTATATCTGAAGATTATTTTTCAGGTTTGTTTACTAGTGTATTTGACAGTATTTCACGTTCATTTCACCACTTCCCCTTGAGAATTAGTTTCCTATGTTTAGGTGTCTTCCCCTCACACACACAAATAAACTTTAAAAAATACCCTAATTTTTACAAGTTCACAGATCTTTCTACAGAGTTAAAGGGTAGATGTAATACCTAAAAATATTTCTAGCAAGATAGTCTAACACTTAGCATTTGTGAGTAACTCTGCTCCCAACATCCTTTTATACAAAGAAACAAACAATAAGGCATAATTAACATCTCTAAAACATCAGATCACTTAGATATTAAAGCTTATTAAGCCCAGTATAACGAGCCTGAAAATATATTATGAACAACTTAGGAAAACTATTTAGAATAAAACTCCTGAATTCCTGGCATTTATCCGTTTAGTCCACTACTGGACTAACCTAACTAGTCTCTCACTAGATTTACAAAGATTGATCGAGTATTGGTCTCACACTGTATGTCTAGACTCCTGCAGAGAGCTGGGATTGCAGCATGTACAGATACACTATACTTGAGCTAGTGCTGGTCTAGGTAGACTAAATGTGCTGTTACTTGAGGTTGTATAGCCACAACAGCACAGTTCAGTATGCTCAAGTATGTACCCACAGCCCTGGATGGGGATGCATTCAGATGGCTAGCCTATGCCGTTGCCCAGGCTATAGTGCTGTTCAATAGATCAAAGGTAGCCCAGAGACCTGCCAATTGCCACCGTGACTCCTATACATATTTCAGAGGAAGGGTGTCAATTTCACTCAGAGAATTTAGATCTTTTCACAAGTTTCATTATGGTCCAAAGCATAAATTTAGGAATATGTACTATCCTCAATCCACAACAGATGAATTTATGTCAAATGAAAGTTTTGCATAAGATCAACAGTAGCATATGCTCTTTACACAGTAGCTCAAGCTTTGTTTACTATTTGTTCATTGCCTTGTCACAATCAGTATCAGACAGAAAAAAATATACTTTTTTCCTTAAAAAAAAAAAAAGAACCACCACAAACTACAAGAGTTCTATGGTGCCTTAAAGACTGACCAATTTATTAGGGCATAAGCCCCTCTGGAACTTGTCACTATTTTTCTTAATTGCTTCCCTCCCTCTTCCTTGTCTTTGTGTCCTTCCTCAGCATTTCTTATAGCAAAGCCCAACGTAATGACTTTCATACCCACCAGCTTTCCTCTTGAATCCACTAAATAGTTAATCGATATCAGTGGTTCTCAAACTGTGGCTGGAATCCCATTTTAATGGGGGTCACCAGGGCTGGCGTTAAGAGCTGATGCCAAAGTCTGAAACCCAGTACCCACAGCTGTAGCCGAAGCTCAAAGGATGCAGCCTCGGATGACTGAGCTCAGGCTTTAATTTCAGCCCTGGAGAGCAGGGCTCAGTCCACCTACCCACCAACACCCCCTCCTACCCCCCCCAGGATGAAGCTCTCCTGCTCTGGCTTACCCACCAGGGGTGACAGGGCTTGGGCTTTGGTCCCCCTTCACAGAATCCTCTAGGTTTATTTATTTATTTAGGACAGAAGATGGTCATGGTGCAACAAACTGTGATAACTACTGATCTATAGAGCCCCACACAGACACAAAATATGTAGATCTAATGAAGGTACCCATAGATTTGTATGGCTCTGCTCATCTGCATCCAATCTGCATCCACAAGCAATAGTCTGCAGATATTTGCATCACATGCACAGATGTGGATATCCATGGATTTGCAGGGCTCCACTGATCTACACTGAAGTGTTATCTTTAGCTTGTACAGTTAACATTGGAGAGTGGTGTTGTTCATACCTGAGTCATTGTTTCAGGCTCGAAGCAGATTCAAGACATCATCATTGTATTGATTTACACTTGGACGGTTATGTACACAGGGAGAGTAGCCAAGAATTTTCTTTTTATTTTAAATGAAAAGCAAATAAGATTCTATGAATCTGAGTAAACCATGCAGCCTGCAAATGCATCAGAGACTAGATCTGCTCCGAGGGCCATATGTTTTCGGACATACTTTGGGGTTCCCAAAGCCCATTAAAGCAAGCACATAACTAAAATACTCACTCTGATTACAATTAAATTCATCAGCCCTCACTGAGGCCAACAATAGAAGCTTGGTACTTCTTGTTTGAGTCACTGAAGACTTGACAACCCAAAAATGTTAGATTTATCTTTTATTGGACCAACATCTGTTTGTGAAAGACATAAGGTTTCAAGCTGCACAGAGCTTTCCTTCAGGCCTTCCCAACTACAACACTGCAAACAGGAAATTTATCAAGACTTAAAACCTCATTAGAACTCATCTCAAATACACCTATTCTACTTTGCCTCAATCCTTCCAGAAATTTCTACCCTATTGTAAGTACACAGACATAAGCTTTGGTTATGCAAACAAAGAGGGGAGGGGGGGAAGACCAAGTGGACTTTTAATGGAACACTATCTTAATCCTACCTAAGGAATGTCTGTCCATAATATTGTAATCAGTTTATGTATCTATACAATATAGCTGCTTGTCATTTGACTAGCCTAGTCCTTTGGAGTAGTCTTGAAAATTACATCAAAACTATAGAAATATTCTGTAAAGGGTACCCTGAATAAGATACACACAGCACAAAAACTCCTGTAAGTAATTTATGAAAGATTTTATCCCTTCCTTGAGTGATGTATAAATGTGTTTAAGTATAACTGTCAATTTCTATTACTCTGGAGAACAGTGACAGCATAATATTAAAACTGCTCAGTTACTTCTCTCACTGAGATTTTTTTCTTTCAATATCCTCAGTTTTTCCTCACCCTTTTTAACATAAGGAATATTTGGTAAGATACAAGTTGCCTGAAATTGTTTTATTTCAACAATATAAAACTTTAGACTTGCATCACAAAACAGCCTGAATCTGTATAATAGCAACATCCGATGAGAGCATGCTGAGAAATTTCACAAGACACAAAGTATTCCTAGTTACACTCCTTTGATTTTTTTTCATTAGTCTCATTACATCGGCCAAGTATAAAGATGTGAACAATTGAGACTACTGTATATGACTGCTGATTTGAGAAAATTTGTGATATTCAGCTTAATTCACAGATTTGAGAAGTCCAGTGAAGGATCTGAGGTTTGCCTGAATAGGAACTGCAAGAGACAATCCTGAAAATTTAAGTACCAGTGTACTTCAAATATATCAGCTTAGGCAAGGCACCTGATGCATCATTAAGTATTCAGGTTCCTCACCCCATAAAGAGATGAGTTTTGTCTTCACACACCATCTTAAAACACCACAACTGAAGTCTAAGTTTGATATCAAGTATCTTTAGAACACTCATACCTTCACTACCTGTAACTAATTATGGTTTAAAACCATATGCTGTTTTAAGCTAAGACTGTTCTTCTAACTCAATGACAATGCACTCAAATGCGCAGCTCAGGACACAGAATCTGATCCCACTAACAGCTTCCCTACATAATGCAAGCATTGATATTAATTGGGGAGATAGTCATAGCCCTCAACTGTGCCGAAAGCTACAGAACTATTTACTATAGTAAAATCAGAATATGCAATGTATGGCATGCCTATAATTTAGGCATTCAGACTTTCCCCGTGTCTGAGTTGATGCAACAGATGTCAGATTAAGGAAAAAAAATGTAAGAAAAGTTAAATAGAAGCAATGGATAATGCAATTAAACAGAAGAACTCCTTCAGTGAAAAAAATGGCAATGGAACAAAAAAAAAACACAAAACAAAACTGATAAACAAATTTGCTAACATAATATAAAGCAACAGTTTAAATGATCACAAATTTCCCAAAAGTTTTATCACCAAGAAAAGCTTCTAAAACAGTTATATTCCTGATCAACAATCTTGCCAATTTTTCCTTAAAATAAGAAAGAAAGAGTTCTCCTTTAATAGTGGTGATCACTTCTAATATATTACAGGAGGATGACATCACATCCTCCAAAAATCCCAAAAAAATTCTGGAAAGAGAAAGCAAATTAACAAGTGTCAAGTTTACATCTCTGTATCCCAGTGAGAGTGATTTAAATCTCCAGTACAGGGGTCTCAAACTCAAACCATGAGGGCCGCATGAGGACTAGAACTTTAGCCTAGTACATTAGCCAGAGGGCCGCACCACTGAAACCTTTTCATACAGTGAAATTGTAAATATTGGTAACAACAGTGTCATTGAGGGCAGTGTTCCCTCTAATTTTTCATAGGCTGTGTTTGCAAAAAATTTCTTATGTGCAAATTTTTGGAACCAGTGTCCAAATTAGTGCACATTCCAGTGAGTGTGGTCAAACAGGTGAGTGCAACGAAGTAAGTGTGTATGATGCAAATAATGTCTAAATTTTATTTTGATATGGTGATGGAAATGATTTTACAAATTACAAAACCTTATTTGAAACATGCTACTTGAAATTGCCTCCTTAAAGTAGCATAAAAATATTAGCATTGTTGAATTTTTTTGTGCATGCTTTATTTTGTTGTGTGTGCAGGTTACACAACCTGTGTGCGCGCACACACCTTAGAGGGAACATATGTTGCAGGCCACAGGAAATAGCTTTGGGGGCCGCATGCGGCCCTCGGGCTGTGTGTTTGAGACCCCTGCTCTAGTATATTAGGTTTCCTGACCAGTGCCTTCTATCAGTGGATGGGTGTGCCTTACTCTGTGAAATGCTGTAAAATAAGACATTTCAGCTGAGAAGCAAGAAGTGAACAGGTATCAAACGTATCACTCCCGCAGCAGAATAGGACTGATCACAATAGCAAGTGGGTAGCTTGCTTCAGGAGTCCTTGACTTCCTATTCACTCTGATGAAGTTCAAGGCATGCAACTGCAACCAACAATTTCTCTTGAGGCACCTCTAGTTGCTTTCTCTCTCTTAGTTTATGCCTGCCTCAAGGAAATACACTCTGTCCAACTCTGCTTCTACTTCCACTATTCTACCATGAACACCTAGCATAGACAAGTAGCTTTTCTGATCTGCAAAACTTCACATTATCCTTTTTCATGTGAACAAGCTCTTCTCTAAGCCAAGGTAGAAGCAATTCATTTCATCTGGTACTTTACCCAGCAACACACTTCCAATACCCAGCCTTTCTAAAAATTCTTAGCACTAAATAACTGTCTCCCTCTCTCTAGCCTACCTTTTAAGAGAAATTCTTGAAAAATAGTCTTGTCACTCCCCTTAGCAGTTTTTAATCTAACCATTGTAAAAAATGCATTTTTTCATCCTTAACCTGAATGGAGCCTTCAAAACCTGACTCCAGGACAAGCCTGGTTTCCCAGACTCTGTACAACATTGCATAGCTCTGCCTTTTTTTTTTTTTTTTTTTTTTTAAAAAAAACATGCCTTCCAATGGTAGTTCCATCTCTGTGACAAGACTACTTCTGTACGGAACAACATTCAAATCTGTCCAGTTCTTATTTCTATGTAACTTGTCTAAAAATATTTTTATTGGAGGAGATGAAGAGGTGTTTGTACACTTTTATTGTCAAGTGGAGCTCCAGCAGCAGCAGTCTGAAACATGAATTTCTTTTAAAGTCACTTCTTCTGAGGAAGCAGTAGAACTTAAGAATCCTGTAATTGTAACTCCTCTATATAGAATTAAAAAGGAATAGCCCTGTAAATCTACAAAAAAGGGGAGGATGGCATGAAGGAACCACAAAAAAAGTCTGCTTAGCTGTCTTCTAAACGGAGACAGGAAGGCTGAACCAAACAGTGGACGGAAAGCCAGTCTTTTTCCTACCGCGCCTAGAAGCCAGGTGAGCTCAAAAATATAGCTGCCACTTAGAAGCAAAGCTAACATGAAAGAGTAGAATTATCCAGCACAATTTTCCCTGTTTTCAGCTACTTCTAAATTGTGCCTGTTCAGGAGCTTAAATCAAGTGATTTAGAGAGTTGAGGAAAAACATTAAGACTGAATCTTTATGCTAAAGCCTGAGTGAAGCAGGATCTGGACTCTAGACATACAGGAGCCTGGGAGCAGTAACCAGGAATCAGCAGCCAGGGCCAGAAGTCCCATAAGCAGGGTGTAAGGGGCAAAGAGCAACCAGAGACAGCCACCCAGCTAGGGACTAGTAGCACAGCCAATCTTCCGCTGATGACAGAAAACAGATCTCTCCCTCTTAACTCAGTGCAAGGAGCAACCCACACAAGGACCAGCAAGTCTGCATCACTCCGGTATATGGAAAAACTGGAGAGAGCCCTGTGGTAACCACTGGATTTACCTAGATATCAACCCAGAGAGACCTCTGAGCACAGCACTTCCTGTGTTCTAAAACTTGTTCCATGCTAGCTTTGTTACTAGTGCTGCTGATCACCATATTTGCTATGATATGTAAATAAGGCAATAAATATCCTTGAATACAAAACTTAGCGTAATAAGTCATTTCTCCAAGACCTCCACATTTCTGAATTTTCATCCTTAACAAGTATGCTCTCCTATCCCACAGAGTTTGGGGGTTTGAGCAAGCTACGGGAAGGAGTGCTACACACAGAACTATGAACTAGAGCAGTGGTATTCAACCTTTTGTGTGTCGTGATGCTCTTGGCATCATTTTGTGGCCCTACAGAGCACACCAGCCCACCCCTCCCCAGTCACTACCCTGGCTTGCCAGGACACATTTACCACTGTGTGCCAACACAGTAATGTGACCCAGCACAGTGGTTGAGAACCACTGAACTAGAGCACAGGCCTCATCTATTTAGGATTTCACACCACACCTCGTCAACAGGCTATCATCATACCCTTCCCCACAGAAGAGGCTTTTGGGGCAGGCGAAGCAGGTTGTGCAACTAGGGCTCCAAGCAGAAAAGGATCCCGTCACCTGCTTGGTCTACCCTGAAAGATGTGTCTGTCTCAGTCAGCAGCAAGAGGAGCTGGGTGTGGAGCTGGTGGCAGAGGAGCTGGGAAAGCAGGAGGGGGGCATGGGCCTATGGGGACCCTCCCCACAATGGGCCTTTCCCTAGGGCCCCCAACAGCTACAGGCTGCCTCCGCTTCCCCCATCTTTTGAGTTTATCCTTAGTGAGTGTTTGATATAGTTACCAATCTACACCTCTCATGATCATCTTAATTTCACCTTAATGCTGATGATAAATCACCTCTCTTAACCTTCAAATGACTCCTCTCTGTCAAGTCAACTGTAGCATTCTATCAACCTTCATCGGACAAATGGATTAACAAGTCTCTCTTGGTCAGAATGCACATCTTTAGAGACAAGCTCCCAAAGGGTAGTCATGTTAGTCTAGTTTAGCAAAACAAACAAAGAGTCCTGAGATATTTTTCAAGACTACCAAGGGACAAGTTATCCTCAGCTCAGATCTTCCACTTGCTGCAACAATGAAGAGTGGAGGTATTCTTGACTTAGAAATCCTCTCCTCTCACATAAAGATAGTGAGATTGCAGGTTCAGACTAGCACTCTCCTCCTCCCCATGTACTGCACAGCTTCATCTCTATGTCTGGTGAAATTCTTAATCATACCTTTATTTCCTTTTTCCACTGATCATTATAACTTCTCCATGACCTCCTCAAGCCCCAGATCTTTAGGTTCTTGCATTTGCAGGATACCACTTTCTGAGTTATTTCTTACAAAGTATGCCCGCAGATTCCTCACCAAGTAGAAGTCAGCCCCAAATCCCCTGGCTCTCTATTTCAAGATTCAGGAAACAGCTGCCCTTACTGATGTCCTCTCTGGACTTACTCTAGCCCAGAGGTCTCAAACTCAAATCACCACAAGGACCGCATGAGAACTAGTAGAGGGCCGCATGAGGATTAGTATGGTAGCCCAAGGGCCGCACCACTGACACCTTTCCATACAATGATATTGCAAATATCGGTAATGATCATGTCATTGAGGGCCACAGGAAACAGCTTTAGGGGCCGCATGTGGCCCACGGGCCGTGTGTTTTGAGACCCCTGCTCTAGCCCCTTACCTACTTTGCCCATATTAACTGTCAGAGCGCCTTTCTACCTCTAGTCCACAGTACTTCTCCAGAAAAATCTTCAATTGTCTGTGCAAGCACTTCTTTCTTGTACCTTCTATCATGTGAAACAGCTTTCCTGCATCAACATAACTATTTCATATATTAATCAATCACTGGTATTTTCCCCCCTTGCCTTTACTACTTAACTAACTTTTCCAACACACTATTTTAACTCTAAAGAATTATAGGACACTTTTCACACAATACAGTACATAATAAAGCTTGATGTGCAAAGCTGATACTGAAAGCACTTTCTTATTCAAAGATGCTTGAATAAGCCTGATGACAACTTTTTGAAATATATTAAGTGACCAGGTTGAGCCATTCTAACACTTAAGGGGTAATAGCACATTTCCACTCTTTGGGTTCTAATCTTTGACTTCAGCCAGCTTTAAATCAGGCCCTTGTTTCTGTGTACTCTGGTCAAAAGCTCCCTTACATGTTAGGCACAAAGTAAGATTATTCGGAGTTGAGGTGCTTGACTATTTTTGCAATAAATTTTCATTATCTGACCCATGCAAAAACAGCAACTCCAACAAGCAAACAAAGAGCAGCATAAACTGGAAGAAGGGCTGACAAAGGACTTTTGAATGAAAGTGTGAGAGGGGTTCAGTCTTGTGAGAAAGCACTAGGGAGGTACTACCAACGGATTTTAAAAGGATAGCTGTGTTCAAGTTAGTAAGAGTTCTGATTTCTACCTATAGCAAAGTTTCACTTCACTTCATAAAACATTTAGTTTTCCTAAGAGTGGAATACTAAGTGAGAGCAAAATAAGATTATGAATGTTTAATTGTACACAAACCCCTCAAAATCTGCATTCAAGACAAGAGACTGCAAAATTCAATTGCTAGAGCAAAATTCAATAGGCAACTACCTGTTGAAATTGTGAGCTCACACAACGTATAGCTTCAAAAGTAACAACAATATTACAAACTAGATGCTTTTTAAAAGTTATTCAGCTACTTGCCTCTAGAAGGCTGTTTATTCACAAGAAGGTAATTTTTAATCATAGTAAACACAATGGACACATATTTCAATGAAATCTGAACAACATAACCTCTAGGATCAAGATTATATACGGTGAAACTTAATTTTCCCTTACAGAGCCATTAGGAAGAAGGCAGACATTTTGGCTGCACTGACTTTTTCCAGACAATTGATTTGTGAAGTTATTTATTCCCCACCATTCCCCTCAAGGCCCTCTGGTTACAGCAATTGTCTCTATGTCAGAGGAAGGTTGGATACAGCTCCCTCCAAAGCCAGGCAATGCCACACCCAAAATAGCTACAAGGGTCACAACAACACAAAGTGCTCCCTAGTTCAAGCCAGCAGGGGTCTGTGGTCAGCTCCCCAATGCCAATCAGATTTCAAAGTAAAGAGTTACACTACGAATCTGAACTACTATTTAACAATTAGTGAGAGGAAGGGGTTATTTTTAAAATAAGATGCATCCATAAAAGTTTCACTGCAATCAGTTTGTGTTTCCAAGCACACTGCTATAAACATGGAAAAGGCAAAAGCATAAACACTATGTTCAGGAACAGTTGTGGAATAGTATGTATGAAATCAGAGGTCAGAAGCTTAAGGATAATTATTTTCTACCTCGTTTTTTTCCAGGTGCATGTTTACAGCTTTAAAAACAAAACAAACAAAGAAAAAAAAGCACATTGTTGGAAGGTAGGAACTAATCAGCTTCTGTGTATTTAAGAATATCCTTAAGAGCTTTGTTATACTGAGATCCTTGGAATGTATTCTCTGTGTCACAGAATGTTTCTTACTGAATGGAATGATTATTTAGAAAATAGTGGAGAATAAAGGCATTTCAGTTTGTAAACATGTAATATATTTACAGTGAGTAACATAAGAGTCACAGAAAGTTAGTTAGATTATATAGCTGGAAACAAAACAAGATTCAGGACTCTTTTATTCAAATTTTAGCACCTTGCCAGAAGCTTTCTAAAACCATAGCATGATTATGTATCCTGTAACTGCCACCTTACAGTAAGCTCTGCCTCTGCAACAAAGGGTTCTAAAACCAGAGCACCCCACCTCACAATAAATTGTTTTCCTCATCTTAACTTTCACGGCATTCCAGGAACAGTTAGCCTAAATCTTAGCATAGATCTAAATTATATTAGCAAATCTTTCTAGCAAGTTGCCTATTTATGGAAGTATGTTGGGTTGGGAAATAACGGGAGGAGAAGCATGAAGGAGGTAGGACTCTGCCACAGACAGGACTAGGTAGTTTCAGGAGATTCCCCCTTTGGAGAACAGATCAAAAATGGAAATTACGGTCTTGTATGCCCAAGAGAGTTTTACCAAAAAGTCAATTTAGTACAGTTTTCATATTGTAGACAAGGCCTAAGTCACAAGAACAGAAAGGGTGTTGTTTTATCCGTTTCCTGTGGATATCGCTAACTAAACCACTACCAGAACAACTGGTAATCTAGCCATAGGAATGGCATAGAAGGGGGGGCTGGAAATCAGACATGAAATTTATTTGTAGAGATTGGGCAAACTGGTTGTGCAACTGCCCCCACACCACCAGCCCCAACTTCTTTCAGACAGCCTCACTTGTTAACACTAAATTCACCCATTCAAACATTCAGCAGATTTTAAAAGCCTTCCATCTGGAAATTAATTGACAGATATACTACCTACAGGAAATGAGGGATAAAGATTAGGTACAGAATTAAAGGCACTTACATGTTTGTTTCTCACCCCCTCCCCCCCTTCCCACCTTTCAGGCCCCTTCTTTCCTTCTCACTCACACTGCTTCAATGCATCACATCAGAACTCGGACAGAAATAACCAATATGGTCATGCCAACTGAAAGAGTCACAATGAAAGATTCAGAAAATGCTATTCAAATGGAACTACAACTAATTAGTTTCTTATTATGGCTTTTCCCCCTTGCAGACGCACTAAAAATCAGTCTTGTCTGCTATTCGGTCTCCTTACACTTAAGACCATCTTTAGATAAGGGCCTAGGCCATTTCCTGCCTGAACCCCTAAAGCTTAGGGTTTTCTTTATAGTAACACACTTTGCAGCTTGTACAGAGCCTTTTTTCCCCCCGGCGCTTTACATTTGTTAAAAAAATGGTGTAACGTCTTTCAGTCAAATCCAAATTCCTGTATGGTGGTAGTTTCGGATATTTTCAAGCCAATATCAGAATAGTAAAAATCAAACATTAAAATAAAATCTTTATCGTGCACCTTAAGTGAAATTTAGATAATTTATTATTTTTAATACATGATCATCGTAGATCAAGTCTGTACACCTTTTTAAACTTTTAGATTGAAAACGGTACATACTTTCTTTGGAAAAGTCATCGTCCACCTATATAGTTATTATCCTTCAATATGCTATAAAGTAGCCGCACTATATAGTTTATGCATATGCAGTACAAAGAACAGTGATCTTTTAAAACTAGTTTTACATATCCACAGAGTTATTGGTATTTGCACGGATGTCACCAAAAGCATACTGAAGCTTAGCCCCCATCTTTATACATTTTTGCTATGCTTTTAGTAAGCAGGGTTTCAGCTTCTTGCTCTAAATTAATGTTTCTCGGATATCATTCCCTTACACGCTAACATTTTTATGAATGGATTAACATACCTTCCAAATTTTCACTTGCTTTCACCAAAACTTTGTTTAACAGCCAGACAGGTAGTAAAATAGCATGTGAGAGTTCTAAATTAAGGGTAAACAAGTTTTTCCATTGTTTAAACCCATTAATTTGAATTTTAAACTAACTAAAGGCATACTCAGAGTGTTAACCATGTAATAAGAAGTTTGGACAAGTGTGTTTATCTGTCTGGTAGCAATGAAACTTTAACTGAGGGGTTCAATGATAAACTGTAGAGTTTAGAACACTCTCTCTGGGAATACGTCTTTTTTAAAAAAACAACACACAAAGGGTTTGTAAGATGAAAAGGGCCTAAAAACAAGCAGCTAAAATAAAAACTGAGCATTAACCAAGACAGATCTTATGAAGGTTTTGGGGGACTACCCAGAGCTTTACACCAAAACAAAACTACTGTTCTGTTTTCCAAAACTAGCCTTTGAAACGTCAAATAGTGGATTTCTCAGAGCAAGCAACTTGTCACCTTCAAGAAGGTGTGGTGTTACTTGGCTGAGAAAAGTTAAACTACATAGTATCAAATGTGACCCCCACCTTGATGCCATATGAATTACAAAGGAAAATTAAGTAACATTCCCACTTCGTCCGCTCAGCTACAAATAAAAATGTTAAAAATGCCAGCATTACTCCAATCACCTGTTACAAACCTTAGAAACAAATGGTTAATTTCCCAAAGTACTGCACCTTCTTTAGAAGGAAGCCACTGATGGTTTTTCTGTTATTGTTTAAACAGAGCAATCATCACTCTTAAAAGTCAGCCCTATCTAGCTGTCTCATCACAATTAAATTCTTCAGCTACCATGTTGTTCAGCATGTGTTAGATACAGCAAAATCACTTTTTGAAAGAAAAAAAAAATCATCCTGAAAACTTTCGAGGAAGAAACTACAGAGCTCAGACATTCCCCTCTGCCGTGCTGGGCGATGCAAAGGAGAGTCCTGCAACGTGCCCCACACATCCAGCTACATTTAGCTTTCAGCCTTTTTATTATCATTGTCAATGAATGGGCCCCAGTCAAATTAAAGCTGCCATTTTAGGTTAAAGACTGGAGAGTCTCCGTTGTGCAACAGCAAGACAAAAACACTCCAAGCGACAGATGCAGCATTTTCACTGGAAAATGACGGATTTCAACTTTTATAATAATAAATCACTGGTCATGCTTTTAATATGAATTATATGTTGATACTCACACATTACGGCAAACTAACAGGATTTATAATTGGGATAAATCAGCTACCCATGCTGCTAAGGTCATAGTCATTAAGATTTTTTGCCGTCGTTAGAATGGACGATCTGTGAGGAAATGAACAGAAACATTTTTTGTTCAACTTGTTTCTTTGGATCTCCCCTCCACCAGGAGAGGGAGAGAAAAAAAATTGACAAACAGTTCCCTGAGAGCCATCTTTCAGTACAAACATCGCTCAGATTGTGCTCTGACGAAAGTAAAATCGAGGCTGGTACACACACAGAAAGAAACTTACTGCCTTGAGAGAGAGGGGTTTTTTTTTCCCCTCTCATTTTCCCCTGATATTCCCCAACCCAAGATCCGCGAGAGAGCAAGTGACTGAAAGGGCGCCTCGGAAACGCAAAAATCTCCCCTAAATGAAGTCGGAGGGCACGCTCGGTACCTTCCCAAAGGAAAACAAAGGTGGGAAGCGGGGCGCGCCGGGGGAGAGCGCGGCGGTGCACCTACCCACCTCCCAGCAATTCAAAGGCAACTCCCCGTGCCTTGCTACTTTTCTTTTGTCCATTGTCCGCTTTAAAAACTAGTTTAAACCGAGGCGTGAGCCGAGTGGAAAAGTGAGCCGAGGAAAGCGGCCGATCGCCGGCCGGGGCGCTCCCCCCGCACCCAGCGCCCCCTCCCAGGCGGCGGGCGGCCGTCGGGGGGGTCCCCCGGGGGCGGGCGGGTGTCCCTTCCCGCAGTGCCACCGGGATCAATGAATGCAACGTAATGATGGCTGCTCATTGCCCGCAGCTCCTTCCCCCAGCCTCACCCCCCCGGCCAGTGTCCGCGTCCCACTTCCAGCAGCCCCCACCCCGCCGCCAGAGCCCGTTTCCCCGTGTGAATCAACCCCCCCCCCGCCTGACCGCTTGGCCTCAGGCCACCTCTTCCGCTCACCCACAAAATGGCCTTGATTTCGGGGCGGGGGGAGGCAGCCTCCGCTCCCGCCCGCCCCATCGGGGCCGGGCTGGGAAGGGGAGCGGAGTTGAGCCTCTATTATGCAGGCGCCGCCAGCCCCGGTCCGGAGCGGAGCGTCTCTCCCACCCCCGCCCGCTTCTCTTTCTTCTCTGGCCCCGGCCCCGGCCAGCAGCGCCAGCCCCTCGCCGCCGGCCTCGTGCTCGCCCCGCGCCCGGGGATCCCCCCGCGCCCCGGCTGCCTCCACGTGCCCGCCCCGCCCGGGGCCGGGGGCTCCCTCACTTTGTTAGCGCCTCCCGTGCGGCCCCGCTCCGCCGCCCTCCCGCCTCGCCCAACTTTTCCCCGCTTTGCTGCGCCCCGCAAACTTGCCCCGCGGCGCCACAGAAAGCCCCCGGCGGCGGGCGCGCCGCAGCCGGCCCGGCGCTGCCACACACCCCGCCACTCACCGGCTCGGCGCGGGGCGGCTCGGCCGAGGGGCCGCGGCGGAGTTGCCGGCGCTGCCCGAGGCGGCGGTGCGCGCCCGGAGTTGCTCGCTGGAGGAGGGAGGAGCGGGGGCGGGGGGGGCTCGGGGGCTGTGCGGGGTCCCGGCGGGGCTCGGCTCCTTTGTGTGATTTTCACTCGCGGCAAGTTTAATCCGATAGTTCCCGAGCGCCAGCGCCTCCGCGGCGGCCGAGCGAGCGAGCGAGCGAGCGAGACGCACCAGCCAGCCAGGCGGCTGCCGCTGCCGCCCCCCTCCCGCCGCCGCCACAAGGCGCGCCCCCGACGCCGCCCCCTCCCCGGGGGCGAGCGCGCCAGCCCGCCCGCAGGCCCCGCCCACGCCGCGACGTCATGGCCCCGGCCGGGCATAATTTATGCAAGAATCCGGCCCCGCGGCGGGGAGGGGGAGCGGCAGCGGGGTCAGCGACCTGGCCCCGCCCCCGCCTGGGGGCTGCCCGGGCCCCGACCCGCCCACCGGCGGAACCCCCTGCCGCGTGCTCCCCTCCGGTCCGCAGACCCCGCCCGCCGCAAAGAGAAACTCCCGGCGGAGTGGATGCCACGCAGCCCTCGTGGGGCCGCCGCTTCCCGCCCTCCTCGCTCCGACCGGCGGAAGAGCGGCTCGGCCGCAGCCCCTCGCGGAGAGCCAGGCCTGTGACAGCGCGGGAGGGGGCTCGGACCCACCCGGGGGGGGGGTTAACAAATAGAGGCGAGGAGTCGTGTGGCACTGGGAGGCTAACGCATTATTTATCGCAGGAGCTTTCGTGGGAGAAAAATCCCCACTTCCTCAGAGGGGGAACTCACAGAAGGGAAGGAAAATACATTTTGTAAGTTCCCTTTTCTCAAAGCGTCCGACGAAGTGGGGCTTTTCTGCCACACACGCTTTGAAGTGCCACAGGACTCCTTGCTTGCTTTTTGCTTGCCTAGACTAAGGCAGCTGCCCCTTGGAACCAGAGCTAGGGCAGCTTCCACAGCGCAGAGGAATGCGTTTCTTTGAAAATAGGAGCTCTTAGATCTGCAGGCTCCTGGTTAAGTCCCATTTATTGGTGGTGGTGATCTCCCTGGCTAGGGGTACCAGGTACCAAAGCGTGGAGAGGAGGACAGCGAAGTAGGAAAAGGAGGACATTGGAGGACACATGGAGAAAATGCAGTGTTAATGTCATATTCTTCTGCTTCTAGGGGACCCTGGGACGCTTCTCCCCTAAAAATGGGGTGTTCTGGGGCCTTCCAGCATACTTGCACCCCTGTAAGTAAAAAGCCAGACAAAATTGTGTATTTTTAAAATGCCTGCCAGACAGGGGGCGTGAAGGTAAGAAGGCGGACGTGTCCTCCTTTTGCCTGACATCTGGTAACCCTACTACCCGGCTTAGTTTTCCAAGATCAAGCCACCCCCCAAAACTATCACGCCTATGCAAAGAGCTGGGGGCTATGTTCCCTCTAAGCTGTGCACGTGTGCGCATGCATGCGGGTTGTGAAACCCACACCCACAACAAAATAAAGCGTGCACAAAAAAATTCAACAGTGCTGATATTTTAATTTATTTTGTGCTACTTTCAGAAGGCAATTTCAAGTAACTTGTTTCAAAGATGGTTTTGTAAGTTATAAACTCATTGCCATCACCAGATCAAAATAAAATTTAGACATGATTTGAATCATACACACTTAATTCATTGCACTCACAAGGTTGACCACACTCACTGGAGCGTGCACAAATTTGGACACAGGCTCCAAAAATTTGCACAAAAGAAATTTTTTGCGCACATAGCCTATGAAAAGTTGGAGGGAACACTGGCTGGGGGTTATGTTTTATTTTGATAGGAGGCTGAAAATGGTTAAGGCTCTGTAGAGGCTAGTTTCCTATTCATAAATTACAAATTCACATTCATCATACAACCTCAACTATCAAAAATCTTTTCATTGAAGGAGTAAATCCCACCCCCAATGAATGAGTGCTCTGTGGGCCTATTTAACATTCAGTTAGGTGTTCTTTCCTGAATGGCACAGAAAGCATATGCATATATGCTTGAGTTTTAAAAGTGAGTTGTCTAGCAAGTTAACTTTCTAAAAGTACCTGTGACTGGGAGAGTAGGAAAATAATGATGTCTCCTTTCTGCCCTTACCAACCTAACTCTGCTAAACTGAATGTTTTTTCTGTGGCTGGCATCATCCCTGTCCATGGTAAAAACTGACAGACAGGCAGCCTGGAAGATGAAATCATTAAGCAAATTCAGTCACGCAGTTCTTCCTCAAATAACCAGAGGGTAGGGTCCTCCCACAATAATATGGCCTTAAGTTAGGTGGATCCATGGAAGCACCCACTGGCCTTGAGTGACTCCTCAGCTCTCTGGCAGAGCATCTTCCTGCTTTGTGTGACGAGGGACTCTCTCTGGCTGGGGCAGCCTCCATGACTAAAGCAGTAGCAGTTCCACAGTAAAAATAATACTGTTTCCGGCTCTTCTGGGAAAAAACCTGCACAACTGTAGATGACAATGAACATCTTCCTCAGGCCCATCCAACCTCTACCCTCTCTGTCTGTGTGAATCCTGCATTACTGGAACAATTTTCACCGAGTCCCAGGGGAAAAGAGAGAGCCTGTGGAGGAGTCTGCCTCCAGTCCCGTAGATGTCTAAGTTGAGGATCAGCTAGATCTCCTCATTTCAACTGAGACTTTTTTGAAAGCTGATGGTACCAGTTGTATTTAAGGTGGTCTTCCATAGAGTTAAAAATAAATATCAGCTTGACTCTGTCATCTTAAAAATAAGTTTGAAGTACTTTCTGGTACCACACATGCCCCAAGCATCTCTGCTGTAGCTTAACAGATCACACTTTCTATTTTTTAAACAAGTATTTTTCACTCCTGTTGTTGTGTGAAAGCCTGGCAAACAGAGGACACTTAACTTTGTAACTGCCAATGCAAGAGGAAACTGAAACTGGTTACACAATGTTGTCAAAGACACAAAGTAAACAAACAAAAGAGAGAAAGGGAGTTACTCACCTGTAATTCTGCTTCTCAGAAGATATTGTTTGACTGGCTTCCTGCTCTTAGGTCCTGGCTCCCTGGCATGAATCAGACCAGAGCTCAACTAACTTTCAAAGATTTTGTTCCCACTGAGACACAGGAAGGTGAAATTCATTCTGATACTAACAGCCAGAGAACTTTGTGCTCCCCTAAAATGTTCCCTTTCAGTTTCTTGATGAGCAGAGTTCAGAGTTCTAACTGTAACAGACTATACAGATAATAAGCTTAAGGAGATTCTCCAAAATCCCACAGATTCTCCAACAATGGAGGAAACCAACCATCTGAGGCGCTTTTAGAAAACCAGGAGACGTACGGCAACGTCCCAATCTTCATCTACAACAGGAAGTGAAAGGGCTAGGAGAAATATTGAACAGGTTTTAATAATCAAAGGCAAGACCTTACACAACAAAAGTTGTTGTGAAAGGTCATACAAATACAGATGATATATTAGTATATAGATGTTACATCCCTAGAAGAAAGGGTATCTAATGGGTAAGTGCCAGTGAAACCCAAATTAATTCCTACATTTTTTTTTTAACCAGACTAGTACCCTTCAAGAAAAAGGGATAGTTTCTGAATAAATGATCATATCCATTTTTATTAAGTAGACAGCCAAAATAACTCTTTTAGGGACGTTAATGTAGTTTCCAAAAATAAAACAAGTAAGACAATGGAACTGTTGCGTTAAAGCTTCAGTGTTATAACACTTGAGTGGCTTACCATCAATTGAAAAATACAAAGGGGGGTTTGAGTTCTGCAGACTTTGATGAACTAGCACCTGTTTTAAAAGGCAGATTTAGTGAAATGTGATATTCAGGTCTAGGTACTGTCACTTCAAAGAAAGGGAGTGGGAAACTTTGCCACACTGTTGTGTACACCAAAAAATCATCTGTGCAGTGTCAGACCTTCAGGCTACAATGCCTCCTTTCATACAACAGTTCATCAATAGAACCCTGAGTGTTCAAGAACTACCAATGAAAAGAGCACTTCGGGACTATAAGAAGGCATCTTTACCTAAAGAAGCTACAAATGCAAGCACATCATCTTCTTCATGCCCCAAGGACTGCAAGAAGCCACATTTGGTGGTTTCAGAAGACCACCTACTCCAAGTTCTGTCACTTCAGGATGACCTTACAGGGCTGCCCTGGGTGTTCTGCCGAGATAGCCCAAACCTTGACATCATCTTGACTCAAAGCATCTCTTTTTCTACCGGCAGTAGCCATGTGCTTTTGAAGCATTCCAGGATGATATAAGGTTTCAACTGAAGACTGTCATTTGGAAGATCGAGGAGATCTCAGGTGCTCCATTCTTTCCAGGGTACTGTGGTTAGTGAAGGAAACAAAATTGCTCTGATGCACCAAGGCAAAACAACTTTGGTGAGGAATCAACATTTCACTATAGATTCCAGGCAATGAAAATGCAATAGGGATGGGGTCAGAGAGGTCTTGACGCTTTCCTTCTAAGATTTCCAAAAACAAGGCTAATCTGGACATCCAGCTGATCTATAAAGTTCCAGACACCAAAGGCTCAGTGGAGTTGATAGAAGTGCTGTCTGACAGAGTAGAGGAAATGTGCAAGACTCATCATCTTGGGAAATGAAGATGCTGTGTCTGATATGACAGATCCAAACTGCCTACCTGAACTTTCCATCTTAGGGAATCCCCAGACACACACAAGGTTTTGACTCAGTCCTCAGGCTGAAAAAGGGCATAAATGCAAAAACCACCCCTGCCCTGATCAGGCCACTTCCTTCTTCTGAAGGACATAAGAATTCTGACACAAGAAGAAAATGACCACTGTGGTCTACCCCAAAACTCTTAGACTCTGCCAAGTTTTGAAACTTACAGAAAACTTTATCCAACCAATAAGCCAAGGAATAAAAGAAATGGGGAAGACTCCCTGACTTCACTAACGCATAAAGTGCCCTGTTCTGTCTGAACACTCACATACTTTCTTCAGCATTGATCATCTCATAGTATACTTCAAGGTGCAAGACAGATTCTTTCCAGTGCAGTTTCCTTCTTGCCCACTTTTTGGCTATGCCCACACTTAGGCAGTTAAATCAATTTAATAAAATTGATATCAAAATCCTTAAACTGATTTAACGTTACATTGATTTAACATGTCCCCACCGAAAACTCAAATTGAACTAGCATGTCCATGGATGGGACTTGCTAGTTCAATTTAGGAGAGGGGCACCACGGGAGGTGTGGCAACATGCCCCGCCCTCCCCCCCAGAACGGCCATGCCCTCACCCAATATGTAGAAAAAGGAAAGCACCCTAGGAAGCAGAAGGGCAAAAAGTGTTCAATTGAAGTAACAGTTAAATTGAAATAACACATCCACACTGCGTTATTTCAAGATAACAATTTCTATTTAACTGTAATTTCAGTATAATACTAGGTTTTATTATATTGAAATGACTTCCCTTATTTCAGAATGAGGGAGCTCCTTATTTCAAAATAAGGAAACCTAGTGTGGACATGCGATCTTTAAAATCTAAATAATCAGCATTACTTTGATGCAAAGAGTGAGTGTGGACGTACCCTTTCTGTCTAAAGATCATGGCACTCACTGTTACTGGCCTCACAAATGGCTGTTCAATGTTTAAGCAAGCTAACTGTGAAGCCCACAAAAATCAGTCTCCAAGTAGATGTTAGTATTCTAAAACCTTTCAGTTAAGTTTTAGGCCAGGGCATGGTGCTGCACTTGAAGATCTGGTGGACAAAATCCTTTTGTCCATGGACAAGGCAAGTACATCCTGCTGTCATTCTCTGCAGCTTTTAGATAATCATGTACTCTTGTCCTAGCTCCAAAATGCTGTAAGAGTAAACAGAAATCCCCTGAAATGGCTTAATTCCTTCACCTCAAACTGAAGCCAGAGGACTGGTATGAGCTGTTCCTGAGCCTCCAAAATCCCTAGCAGTGGAATCCTACAAGACACAATCTTCTTCTCTATATCATTCAACCAGGGAAAGCAGGTGAGAACCCACAGTAAAAGGTGAATAGAACACAGCTGACATCTAGTTGTACATCTTCTTTACATCAGACGAACACCTTCATTTCCAGCGTTCTGAAACCTTATTTCAAATCAGCAGCTAGAGAAAGAGCTTTCTAACTCTAAATCCTAGGCAAAATCAGAGACAACCTCTTAGGAAGGTTACACTGAGGGAGGACTTTTTATTTATTTAAAGTGAGTCAGGGGTGCAACCATATGCTCTGGGTGTCCGAAAGCCTTTGAGTGCCAAGTGCTGGGACTAGAGGATGGTGGATGGATCCTTTGATAATTCCCCTGTTCTGTTTTTTGCCTTGAAGCACCTGGTATTGGCCACTGTCAGAAGACAGGATACTGGGCTAGATGGACCATTGGTCTGACCCAGTATGGCCATTCTTATGTAGGGATGCAAACCTTCAAGGACACTAAGGAGATGGGTCCTTTTCTTTTCCTTTGAGCAGCTTACTCCATAATTGCTCACATTGGAGGTTCTGGTACTGATCACAGTTGGACACTGTGCCACAGGACAGATTCTCACTGGTCTGATTAGGTATGGCAATTCTTATTTTCTACAAAGAATGAAGAACATTGAAGAATTTACTTCGTCTATAATATCCCTGTCTTTACATCAGTCTGCAATCTTGGAGTCATTTTGGGACTCCACAATGCCCAGATAGTCCCAATTCCGTTTGCTCAGAAGATTGCACCCCTCCCTGTTTGGCACAGATCTGGCCATGGTGAACCACATAATTTTAATCTTCATGCTTGATCACTGAAACTCTTTATACTTAAAAATAAAGCCACATGCCCTGAAAGAGCTCCAAATGGTAAAAAATGAAATAGCTCATCTGCTTAGCAACACAGGTTGCTACAAGCAGATCAGCCTGGAGTTTTCCTTTCAGCTCCCTATTGAATACATAGTTCAGTTCAAGGGCTGTGCCCTGGTATCCATAGCCATCCATAGGAATGAAACTAACTACCTGAAATATCACTTTTGCTGCTGTGATTTTAACTTCTCTCAGTAGCTATGTTCTGCTGGAACAATAGAACTCTTGAGCAGCAGAAGAGGAGAAACTCAGGGGTATGTCTGTACCAGGGGTCTCAAACTCAAATCACTATGAGGGCCACATGAGGACTAGCACAGGGCCGCATGAGGACTAGTACGTTAGCCCAAAGGCCGCACCACTGAAACCTTTTCATACAATGATATTGCAAATATTGGTAACAATAGTATTGTTGCAGGCTGCAGGAAATAGCTTTAAGGGCCGCAGGCGGCCTACAGGCCATGTGTTCGAGATCCCTGGTCTACACAGACAGCAGCAAACTTGCCACCATCAGCTTGGTGTTCCAGGAGCAGTTCGCAGCTAAGTATGAACTTGCCGCACCACTCCCAGAAGCCGACCGCTGAAGTCCTGGAGGTTAGGGGGCGTATGGGAAAGCCGATCGCAAGCGATTTGCAGTCAGCTTTCCCCTAATATGCAACGGTGGCTTAGAAAGTTGCTGCTGGTTACGCAAGGAATTTTATGTTCCTTGCATACCCAGCTGTCGACTGCTGCTGAATGTCACCCAAATGTAGACTAGGCCTCAGTGTGGAGACAGAACTATCGTGGGAATAGGATTTAGACCAGGGGGTTTCAAAATGTAGCCCCTAAAGTTATTTCTTGTGGCAATGACACTATCACTCTCAATATTTGCAATACCCTTGTATTTAAAGGTTTCAGTGTTGTGGCCCTTGAGCTAACATACTAGTCCTCATGTGGCCCTCGTGGTGATTTGAGTTTGAGACCTCTTATTTAGCCTATGGCAGGGGTATGCAACCTGTGGCTCTTTGGCTGCCGCTTTGCGGCTCTGGCACCCCCTTGCTGCTGGGGGACCCTGCAGGCAGCCCACACCAGGCTCCCCACCACTACCAGGGGACCCTGCCAGGGGCGCACTCCTGCTTCTGGGCTCTTCTTCTCCCAACACCCCCACACCCCACTAGGGGTCCTTACAGCAGGTTCCCTGGCCAAGCACCCAGCTCCCCACAACAGGAGGCTCCACACATTGCAAATCTCAAAACACTTGGTTATTCTTCAAAAAGCGTCTGACGAAGTGGGAGTTTTCTCCCATGAAAGCTCACGTGATAAATAAACTTGTTTGTCCTTAAGTGCCACAGGACTCCTTGCTTCTTTTGGTTATTGAAGGAATTTTTTAAAATGGCTCTTCTTATCTTTTGGGTTGCTGACTCCTGGACCATGGAACTCATTCCCACAAGAAGCAAAATGGACCATATACCTCACCATGTCAAAACTGAAAGCCAAACTCAATTCTTTAACTCAACCTTTCAATAAAGGCTTCAGACACAAAGAAGCAACTAATCAAACTGTTTCTTATAGGGACTGGAAAATAAAAGGAAGGTAGCGTTGTGGTTTTCTGTTTTAAAATACTCATCAGGCACTCATGTTCTGTTCTCTTGTGGCCCATATATAAATCTAGATGTATACTTGTTACTTGATAAACTAGCAGATAAAAAAAAAAAAGAAATGTGATTAAGTTGAAAATGTGCTTATACATAGCTATAACCAAGAACACAGTGGCAATGTAAACATTGCTGTGCTACCACAGATAAATAAAAAGTTGTGTCCTCTAGAAATGTATATACATTCTTTAGCAAAAACTATGAGTTTAGGGAAAGTTTTTTCCTCACCAATGACACTCACTGCCAATACTCCAGGTCTAAATCCAAATCACTAACAAGAGAGTTTCAAAAGTTAGGAAGTCACAGAATATGTACTGTTAGCCAGCTATTCAGTGAAGAATCTTGTCTAGTTTAGAAATTAACATTGCCTTTGACTGGATCACTTTGTCATGGTATCAGTACATTTAAATTAGGCACTGTGTTTCTCAAAATTTCTAGAGAATTGTTTTATATGGAAAACTTATCTTTAAGAGAAGTGATACCATCTGGTCAATTAAGAAACAAAACTAACTAATTTATAGTCTTTGCAGACAACATTCTTAAACAAAGAGAAAAATGTTCATGTATGATATACTGTGAAAAGAACCTGAGTAGACAAATTACTCAGAGGAATGGGGTTTGATCTGGAAAAGAGAATTAGCAACCTTAGTCTGTAGTGCAATAAAACCAAATATCTTCAAAATACTAGTTTAAGGGTACCTCACACAAGTTAGGTTAGATAAAGATTGAATGGGGATAAATGTTGGAGAAATTGTGGTGAATAGATTTTATACATACATTGTGGCCATGACTAGCCATCAGAGAGTAATGGGGTTCAAAAAAGAACTAGGTAAGTTCATGGAGGATAGGTCCATCAATGGTTATTAGCCAGGATAAGCAGGGATTGCTGTTTGCCACATGCTGGGAATGGCCAATGCTATGGATCACTTGGGCTATGTCTACACTTACAATTTAGTTCAAATTGCTGAGGGTTAATTCAGACTAAATTAATAAATGGCCACACTGGCTTTGATTACTTCAAACAAAAGAATTCCTTAATCTGAAGTAATGAACCCTTCCTTTGAAGTTATAAAACCTCCCTTAAGTTCAAAGTAAGGGTTAATTTGAATTTATTGGTTCGAATTAACCCAATGGAGCCATGTTAATTTGAACTAACCATTAGTTCGAATTAATGCAGTTTGGCCTTCTTCATCCCAGGGTGCCTTCCTCTTTTTATATATTGTGTGGTGGGGGCATGGCCGTTCCTTGGGGCCATGTTGCAACACTTCCCATGGTGCCTCGTTAGTAGGTCGGAGAAGTAAATCCTGTCCATGGACATGCTATTTCGATTTGGGTTTCTGGTGGGTACATGTTAGTTCAATCAATCAATCAATCAATCAAATCATAGGGCTGGAAGGGACCTTGTGAGATCATCAAGTCCAACCCCCTGGGAATTGAACCCAGGACCTTCTGCATGTTAAGCAGAGGTGCTAGCCACTCAAATTAACTTACTTCAAATTAACCATTATTAGTTCAAATTAATTAATTTGAAATAAGTTAATTCAAACTAACTACTTAAGTGTAGACAGAGCCTTGATGATTTTCTTGTTCTATTCATTCTCACCGAAGCACCAGGCATTGGCCACTCTCAGAAGACAGGATACTAAGCTAGATGGACAACTGGTCTGACCTCAGCTATGGCTGTTCTTATGTTCTAGAGTATTGCAATGCAATCTGTAACCAAATCTCACAAATGTTTGTTACCAAATGATCCTTTGAAACTCTTAGTGAAAATGGTCACACACACAAAAAGGAAGAATTAAACTTTCAGCTGCTGGTAGCTGCCAAGCTACTGATAGCCTTTCACTGAGAAAAGAAAAATGTCCAACCATAGGGGAATGGTTCAACTGTGTATGGATAGGTGGTTCTAGAGAAAAACCACACATTAATCACATAGCAAGCAAAATAAAAGACAAATACTATAGATATGTTACTATTTGGTTATCTTGTATTCAAAACACAGACAAAGTACATTCACCTACAAACAACCTACATAATTATCAAATTTTTAAAAAATATTACTATTTGATATAAATGTCTGGTCTGTTAAATGTGTGTAATCAGATATCACTCAGTTTAATGAAAAAATCACTAGAAATGGTACATCATAAGTGTTGTAATGATACTCATTCTGTAACATGGTACCACACCCTTAAACAAAGAAATCTGACATCTGTATTCCTGTACGTCTTTTTAAACAAAATCTCACTGTTGTGATCATTATTTTGTTTCTGATATTTGCATAGCAAGGATATGTTAATCTGTTAATACTTCCTAAATAAACAGCAAAAGAAAACCCCTTTATTTTCTTAATTAGCTATTTTTATATGTAGCTCTTTTTGATGAGTAGCTATTGAAATTATTACTTTAGAAATGTGTAAGAATTTTTGTCTTTACATTAACAGTTTTCAGTGTATTTTTAACCATGTTTACAAAAGTGTCTACGGCCAGAAAGATAAATATTCTTCTGGTAGAAGTCTTGGGTGGGGTGGCTCTTCCCAATCAAGTAGTGATAGAGATGATATAGGAGAGTGAAGTATTCTTCTTTGCCCTTGTTATTCAGGGTTACCATTGTTGTTTTCTTGTTCAACCCTAGTCTACTTCATCCTAATTTAAGCAGTTCCATTCAGAAAGACTAATACATTTATTTATTTCATACACTTCTATGCGTGTAATTCAACTTCATCGGATGCATGAAATGAAAAATGTGGCATGTTAGCTGCAAATATATACTTACAGTGAAGGTGGATCACAAGATAAATTCCAACATTTCTGGAGGATAGACCATGAATGCTTATACAATAAATTTGTTAGTCTTTAAAAGTACCACAGAACTCTGTTTTTGTTTTGTTTTTTTTGCTACCTCTCTGGAATCTACAAAGGATATTTTTCTGCACTCATCACTGCATTATCGGAGCACCTTCCAGTAGTACTTTAAGTGCTGAGAAAATAAACAACACATGACAGATATCAGCCACATGCTTTTTGCATTGAGAGGAAAGTATGCAACAGAATGTTTTGTTTTGGTAGGTTGGCTTGTTTAATATACAAGTTGCTATGAATTTGTTAGAGATGACAACGTCAAAGAACTGTGCCTTGAATAGAGAATGGAAGACACGGAGGTTTTTGATGGTTCTTAGTTCATAGGGGAGTTCATTCCACGGGCTTGGACTAGTGCTGGAGAGAGTTCTCTCTCCTACTTTGATGACCTTTACTTTTATGGTATAGAGCTTAATTGTGCCAGGGAAGCACAGATGTTGACGGCACTCTGTATCTTAAACCTTTGCTGCAGGAGCTTCTATTGCTGAGCAGATACAGGGCAGCGTTTGGTACTAGTTGGTGTTGCCTAAAAAGTATAGTTACTGGGATGTGCAAGAAGTGAGGGATAAATTGGGAGCACCACAATACAGCTCAGTTATCTGCATGACTTTCACCGTCTCTCTGTAACTTTGAAGCAGCTGTCCAGGTGTTCTATCTAGACTTGTGTCCCTTGCATGGCAGTTGATAGCAATAAAATAAATGCTTTATCATCATATACTTGTAACTTTCTCCTAAAAACTTTAGAAAACCAGTGCTTGACTGCAAATAGTTTGATTATGATAATACTTTAATTTTTTCATGTTCAAAGTGCTTAAAAAAAAGCACACTTCAGTATGGATCTGAAAAGGCAGTGTGTTCCAGTTAGTTGATAAGTTCTCTCTCCTTCCTTTTTCTGCATTTTACAGAAAAGAATATTAAATTAGTTGTTGTTTTTTTTTTAATACAGGTGCTGAGCATCCTCTTCTCCCAATAACTTCACTTGGGAGATGTAGGTGCTCAACACCTCTGAAAAATCATGCCATGACTTGCTCAGATTCACAGAAGGAATTATTGTGAAAGCCAGATTAGAACAAAACATTTTGATTCACAGTTAGGTGCTTAAACCAGTAATCCACCCTCTAGCAATAATAGGTAGTGTAAGATTGGTGAAGCAGTGCCAGAAGTTTTTGACTCAGGCTGAAAAAGTCTTTCCTGTACACAGAAGATTGTCTTTTCACCTTATCCCTAAATAGGGGTGTCTCAGCTTTCCAATATTGAGAAAACCCACTAGATGCAAAATGTACTCGCCTCTAATTTGCATAAATTCACTTTTGATATTAGAAACAACTGTGCACAGCTATAATATTTGCTTGTACTTTCTGGACAGATGAACAGAAGTTGATTGTTATTTGAGATAAGCAGCAAAAGCCCATGCAACAGCTCAGCTTTGTCTTCATCCTGAGGTTATGAAGGATGGGATAAGTGGCTATGTCTACACTACAGGGCTCAGTTAAGCCAGCTCAATAAAATCTGCTTAAAGCAGACCTTATTAAGCTGGCTTAGCACATCCACACTCAAAATGCCAGGAGACTGCCCACGTCCACACTGGCAACTTCTAGGTTGCCCTAGGAGTGGTGCATTGTGGGTACCTGGCCCACAATGCACCACAGCAGAGGTGCCCCTCTCTTCTGGCTACTCCTTTACTAAAGGAAGTTAGTGACCACACCACCCGCCATACTGTGTGGGGCAACAGGGAGCCCAGGGAACATGACATAGCTCAGTGATGTGCCAGCGCAGCAATCCACACCCTCCCTGCATTGTCCAGACTCCTCTGGCTCTGGAACAGGTGCTGCAGCACAAATGCCAGTGCAGGGGCAACGCGCAGCAGTTGTTTAGACTGAAAAACCAGCTAACAGCACATAGAGGAAGGTGAAGTCAAATCACCTGTTATAATGGGGGGGGGGGAATCCATAGTCAGGACTTAATCCTGCTTTGACACAACTCTAATCTAAAACAAACAAACAAAAAAAGCAGCAACTTTCTTCTTCTTTCTTTCCATGTGCTGTTTCCCAGTGTTTGAATCTTAACTGCTTTGATTTGCTGTTAGTGTGACCTGATCCTATGTCTTACACTCCCCTGCATTTATTTCCTACCAGTCTGTAAATTCCCCCATCTTCAAACTGATGAAGTGGGGCTTTTCTCCCATGAAAGCTCATCCAATCAATAAATGTGTTAGTCTTAAACAGTGCTTCTGGACTCCTTGTTACAACATTATCGGGGGGGGGGTCCTTTGAGAAGGGGAGATACACAGGGTTGGGCAGAGAAGGGGGAGACACCCAGGGTTAGGCAGAGAAGGGCAAGGGGGGAGACACATGGGTTTGGGCAAAGAAGGAGTGAGACAGGCAAGGTCAGGCTCAGAATGGGAGAGACATGCGGGGCTGGCCAAGAACAGGGGAGACAGGCAGGGTCGGGCTAAGAACAGGGGAGATGCCAGGTTCAGCTGCAGTGGGGGGAGATGCTGGGGTCCGGCTGAGATGCCAGGTTGGGCTGCGATGCAGGGAGGAGCTGGGGTCCAGCTGAGATGCTGGGAGCATGCTGCAATGGGGGCAGATGCTGGGGTCCAGCTGTGATACTGGGGTTGGGCTGAGAATGCGGGAAATGCCAGACTCAGGCTGTGATGCCTGCTCAGGCTCAGAATGGGAGACATGCCGGATCAGGTTGGGGAACATGGGGAGGTTGGGTGTGGTCCACACAGTTGGGAATGCTCCCCCCTGTGTTGTGCCTTCTAGCCAGCCCCCATCCCCATGTTTTCTGTGTTTGGGAGGCCAATTAAGTCAACTTAAGGCAACTTCCACTCCACATTGCCTTAAGTCAACTTAATAAAGTTGACTTAACTGTAAAGTCGACTTTAGAAGTGCGAGTTATAAAGCCAACTTTACCAGATGCTTAAGTCGACTTTATTGCCCTGCAATGTAGACAGGGCTTTGTTTAAGTTGACTTAAGGGCCCTTAAGTCAACTTACACACACAGTGTAGACATACCCAGTGAGAGTTGCATTTTGTGATACAAAACTCCATATTCATCAAGGGGGGGGGTGATGAAGGGTGAAATGGCCACACAAAGATGGGTATTTCCATAGTGTTGCAGAAAAGGTGTCTACCCTTATCCCACAAAGACTATAGTAAAAGGTATGGCGAAATATGCAAGGGAGAGACCATGTGATACAGATTCACAAAGATCTACTGATAACAGGTTATAGCTGCATGTGGTGACAGGCTGTGGCTGTCCTTAGGCTGGAGCAGTGGCCACAAAAATACCTGGCTCCAAGTTGTGAAAGTGAATTTTGGTTCTAAAAGCAGCCCTTTACCTCACCTCACTTGCACCACAGCTATGTGCAGGCTAATCATCATTCAGTAACCAGAATGTTCATGGAAAAAAAAAAAGCATTACTTACAAGAATAGTTATGAAATAAACAGAAGTACAAATGAGGAAGTCATTAATTTTGAAATGTTTTGCTGAAGAGTTTGAAAAAGTACACTAGCTTATTACTTGCTCTGTTTCCTTATTGTGTACTCTTGAGTTAGCTGAAATGTGAATGAGATAAAGCCAGCAGTTGCCATGCTTATATTGTAGACTTAGATCCTATCCCCATGATCCAGTAATCAAGCAGCTTACTTTGACCTGACTTGTTGCAATTCACTCTCAACGGGATAGCACATATGCATATTAACATTACCTGCTCTGTCTAAAAAATTCAGCTGTGAAAGACTGATCTTTTAGACAAATGTGGGCCTTATAGATAGTCCCCCACCCCAGCTTTGTTTTGAACTCTTTCAAATCTCATTCCCAAGGAAAACCATAAGAAGCAGATAACATGTTAATGAGCATGGTTTACAAAGACTGAAATATAAAACCTCCTTCTGTACATAACTTACTGTTTAGCATTATATACATTTTAATAGCTCTCAGAGGGCACTGATTAGCGTTGAGCCTCACTGGACTGGGCACTATACCAACATCTCTCTAAAAAACAGTTCTGGACCATTGTGGCTGGGATCCTCAGAAATGCCTAAGGGAGTTAAGCACCCAAACACCTATTGAATTTCTATGTAATTTGGGAGCCAAACTCTCAGAATCCTCTGAAAATCTAAATCATAACGGGGTGGGGCTGTCTTTTGATACATGTTTGTATCACACCCAGTACAGTACAGATTAATCTTTGAATGTTAATTTTTAGATGTGTAATATGCTCAAATATCACCTTTGTACTAGTTGGGTAGATAAGTCTGAAAATCTAACATCTGAATGAGTAAGTCAAGTAGCAAAATTCAAACAGAAAAATAACTAAAATAAGAGTCTAAAAATCTAAAATGAGTAATTCAAGTAGCATCTATAACTAATAGCATCTATTTTTATTTTGAAAAAGATTATTGTGAATTTTCATGTCATATCTTTTATAGAAGTATCCATAATTTCTTGTTTCTCCATTATTAAACTGAGGAAGAGACTGCAAAAACCACTAGCTATTGGTACATTTGTACTTTTATTTATAATATGACACAGCATGAAAGAGTATATTATATATAGTGCATTTATGAAAGCTCTGTAAGTAACAGTAGATATACATCAGCCTCTTCAGTAATTGATAGAGACATTTATTAAAGGACGTAACAGTCCCATGACCATGAGAATTAAAGTTAGAGAGAACTCTAATATGTGAATCTAAGATAGTCTGAGTGAAGAATAATTTATATTACCAGTGTGATTTTAAATGGGTTATTCCAAAACATACTGTGCAACCCTCTGCCACAAGAAACACAGTTACAGCTGCTTTCAAACTAATCCCAAAATAATGGGACTTGGAAGACCTGCTTGTGTAAATTAAGCAAAGATGTAACAACCTCATAAGCACATTTTAAATAGAAACAGCAGTTAACCAGTAACAAAATCTCCATATGCAAGGCTGAGACGGTTGCTAGCAATAAGGAGGGAGAGCAGAATGAATCCTTGTGAATTAGAGAAACAAACACAAGTTTATTGGAACCCGGAAAAGAGGAGGTTTCAGGCAACATTCAGAAAGATTTCATCTTCCGAATGGAGATCTGAAAACGAACCGAAATCCAAGACAGTGTCACTTGAGTACCCAGCGCACGTTTTGCTGGCTCTGGCCATCTCTCATGATCAGGATCCCTGCCTCCGAATCCCAACATCCTTCACCCTGGGAAACCGGCCACGCCAAAGCCCCATTTCCCCTCTCTTGCAGAGCCACCAGCCCGTCTCCTCATCAGCCACGGTGCCAGGAAGCCCCATTTCCTGCAGCGCGCGCCGCTCCCGCAGGCCCTCCCGCTGGAGCCCCTTCCCCCGGCGGCTCCCCTGCTGCCCGCAGGCGATCGGCGCTGCGGCTCCCGCTCCGCCCGGGATTCCAGCCCTCCCCGCGGAAGGCGCCCCTCGCCCTGTGACGTCACCGCCACAGGGCTTTCCTTCCCTTGACGGCAATTTCCCCGGCGCGCCGATTGGCTGCAGCCTCCGGCCAATGGAAACGGAGATACCCCTCCCCCGCGCCCCGGCGCCGCGCAGTGCGGTTGGGGCAGGTTCCCCGCTCCCCGGGGAGGGGGCGTTCGGGGGGCGGGGCGAGCGCAGGCACCAGGTGGCCGGGGTTAATCCCGTAAATGCCCGAAGAGCTGCCCAGCCGCATTTGCAGAGCCGGCCCCCGGCCGGGGCAGCGAAGGCAGGACAATGAGGCTCCGCGTGGCGCGGGACTCCCGCTGCCCCCCGCCCCCCGGCGGAGAATGAGCGCGCCCGCCCCGGCCGGGCCTGGGGTTAGCAGATGTCCCCCTCCCCCTCCCGCCGGCAGGCGTGTTCCCAAGACAGAACTGTGCCTGGCCTGTTACTTACAGGGCTGGCAGGCCCCACAACACCCTAGTTTTAGGGGGAAGGGTGCAGGGCCCCTGAAACAGACTAGTCCATTAATGCTCCGGGGTCCACCCATGGTCTCCCTTTCATACTTCCCTGCCCGCCTTTCCGGGCTGTGGTGGCTGGCAGCCCTAGCCACGCAGGCGGAGACAGGGCCTCCTGCTAGGGCCCAGGCCAAGCCTGCAACACAACAATAGGCAGCATCTCCTGGGGAAGCCAGGGCCCTTCCCTTTCAGGGGGTACCAGTGAGGCAGCAGTGCCCTGCGGGTGCCACCCAGTTAAGGGGAAAGAAAAAGCAGAAAAATACACTGGTTACACGGGGGGAAAGCAAGACCCCTTCTAATCTGGCAGGCGGGCTGAGGCTGCCCTAGCAAGAGGGCTCTCAAAGCCCTAAATAAAGGGTGCTGGAACAATTTGTGTTGTGGGGGTGCTGAACCAGACTGGAAACCCTGTGTAGGATGGAAACCATTTCCAAGTCAGGGGGTGAGGGAAGGCCGCTCAGGGACACAACTACAGCAGGGCGAACAGGGCTTTGCCCCAGGTGTGCATTTAAAAGGGTGCCACAGGGAAGCGATCACCCCTGCCGTCTCTGGTGCAGTGGGGAAGCAATCACCTTTGCCACAGCCAGAGGCAATCACTTCCCACCACAGTCAGAGCTGGCAGTGGGGGGGGGGTCTCTTCTCCCAGATGTGGCAGGGTAGGGACCCACGTTGCTGGCTCTGGCCATGCCAGGAAGGGTTACCCCCACTGCTGTACAGATGGGGGCCAGGGGGCAGCCCCTTTGGGGCTGCTTGCCCCAGGCACTGGAACCCCTACTTATGGCCCTGGCACCTCTCATTGCAGCACCTCTGCCTTATGCATGAATAACTTTACACAATATTACAGGACAGCTAATGGGCCCTTTTGTGACGTGACCATTCTTTTAGGATTCAGATGGGGCAGGCTGCAGACTACTATCAGTGCTTGTAGTTTTAAGTTTGTCATCTGTACACAGAAGCTGTACTTATATAACTTAAACCCCATGTCCATATTCTTATTGTCTTTTAGTCTAAACCTGGTCTTAATCAACCTAAGTAAAATCAAATGAAACCAGCTTTAGATCACTGTATTTCACAAAGCCTTCTGCACAAGGTTAACTAAATTGATTTTTAATCATACTTTTAGTGTAACTGGTGCAACTGTGAATGTAGGCAAGTCTGGTCTCATTTTCTCCCATCCCACAAAAGGGATGGTCTGGGACAGATTGTGTTATGGCTCCACCTACCAGTAAACAAAGGAGGGAAGAACTAGGAGAGGTTTCTCTTATATAAATAAAAGTCTAGCCTTTCCTGCTTCAGTGAGCTACTGCTATAGTGATATGGTAAAGAGCAAATGGAGAGGTAAGCAAAAAGCAGCAGCACCCTTCCCTGAAAGGGTGTTGGATGGAAAAGGAGGTTACAACAAATGGAAACATTGGTATGTAATTTCCACTTGTTTTATGTCTCTATCTCTTATTTTATCAAAGTCAGTCAGGAAGAAATGGTACATGTATGAAACATCATCTAGAAGGAGCATTTTCCACACAAAAGGGGGTCTCAAGCAGATCCATCTGATAGCATAACTGAATGGAGTTTCACTTGCCCCTTCACATATCTCAAAGCACTGGCACCAAGTAGAGAGCTGGTCTTACTGCTGAGTATTTTTGCACTTGTTCAAAGTCCCATAGGCTATGGAGGCAGAGGGGAGGAGGACTAGCTTAATGACCACTTTCTATCAGCATTCCTACACTAAATCAGCATGGCTGCTGTCAGAGTAGTCTTGAGGATCGCACAGGCTGTGTCAGCACACCACACACTGTACAGATGGAGAGGTGACTGGGACAGATTTCTTTTCCATGAGTGGCATTGTGATTTGGAGCATGGAGAATCTGTTCCTGTATGATGGAGAACACAGGAATCTGCTGAGACCTCAATACTGGCTAGAACCAGCTCCCGCATTGTATCCTTAAGAGAGAAGGGAGACTGTTAGTTAGTGGCAAACCTGGGATCCCTCGTAGGCATGTGAGAGGGCGGGTGAGAATGGTTAGACAGGGACTAGAATTTGCCTCCTCCACCTCTGCTTCCCCACACCCACTGAAATATCTGAATCGGGATCACTGCCTCAGAGAGATGCCTCGTCAGTCACTGTCTGTGAAAGAAAGAGACTGCTAGAAGAGTGACTCCTGACAGCCAGGTCAGAAGAAAGGTTTGTCTGTTCTTGTACTCTACAAGTTTACTCCTCGGTCCATCTCAAAGAGGGGAGAAAAAGGGGGTTCTAGGATACCCCCTATTTTCTCTCTCTCTCCCTCTTTTAAAAGTCATAAGGGAAATGAATACAAATCAGAAGGAAGAGCATAGGCAGAACAGGAAAAGTGAGGTAAGGATTCATTTCAAGTTGAAGGATGCAGAGGAACTGGAGGGAGGAAGCAGATGGCAGCTTCTGTCAAGGGAGTTTCACTCACAATTTCTTTGCATCATTGCTTTCTGGTAAGTGGAGTCCTAGCATTGTATCTCTCCCTGATGATACCTTTTGTAGGATGGGAAAAAATGGATGCACAACAAATTTTTATATAGAAATCTGTCATATAAAGAATCTTCAAGAAAGACTGCTCTATATAGATCACAAAACAGAAAAATGGAGTGTAATCAAAACAAAAGCACACAGAAAGCTTTGACTTAAATGAAGATGCAGACATGACCTCTTAGAAGGCAAAAACACACATCTTTGTAGGGCAGGGACTATCCTTTTGTTGTATGTTTGTACAGCATCCCCTTCAAGACCATGAGGTGGTAAAGTAATACAAATAATACAAATAGTCCAAATACATTGTACCTGCTGGATCACCCTTGTCTAGATTTGTTGATGCTCTCAAAAGAATTCTAATGGACTGGTGAGAAAAGATTTCTCTTTGCATAAGGTTAAAGAAAAAAAATCCCACTCTGTAGATGTTACTGCACCAGGATACAACCCTCTGACAACAGAAAGACAAGAGGCCTTAAAGCCCAGTAAAGTGCTTCCGAAGAGGAGCAGACCACCACTACAAATACACAAGAGTGCAATCCGTGGAGGAGGGAGCTGAGGAGATATTACACTAGTGGTTCCCAACCTTTTTCCGCCATGGCATACCTTGATACCTTTAATTATTCTGAGGCACACCACCCTATAGTCACCAAATAAACTCATGAATATTCATGAGCCAATCCAGAACTCTTTGTGTAGCTTTTCAAAAGATTCCATGGCACACTTGCTCAGCCCTGAGGGCACACCTCTGTGTTGCAACACACTGTTTTACACCATTAGTTCCCCCATTCTTCAAAGCATCTGACAGAGTGGGATTTTCTCCCACAAAAGCTGATACAATAAATAAATTTGCTAGTCTAAGTGCCACAGGACTCCTTTTTTGTTTTACAAATAATAGTGGATTTCAAGGCCAGAATGAAACCATTGTCATCATTTAGTCCGACCTATGTAACACAGCACATAGAATTATAACAAAATAATTCCCAAAATGTATCTTTCAGAAAAATATCCATTCTTGATCTTAAAAATTGTCAGTAATGGAGACTCTACCACAACCCTTGTTACAATAGTTAATTATACAGTCAAAATGTATGCATTATTTCAAGTCCAAATTTGTCTAGCTTAAATTTCCAGCCATTGGATTGTTATATCATCCTCTGTTAGACTGAGCCCATTATTAAATACTTGTTCCCCATGTAGATTCTTATTGACTGTAATCAACAGAGCCCTGTGCAAATACAAAATCTGTATCTGCATACAATCTACAATCTGGTAACATGGTCTGTGGATATCCATAGGTTTGCAGGGCAAGTCATCCTTTAACCTTCTCTTTATTAAGCTAAATAGATAGACTCAGAGAACCCAGTCATGCTAAGTCATTCTTTATAATCCTTTAATCTTTCTCATACCTCTTCTCTGAACCTTGTCCAGTTTATCAATATCCTTCTTGAATTGTGGACACCAGAACTGAAGACAGAAGCAGTTATACCAGTGCCAAATATGAAGATAAATTAGCCTCTCTACTCCTGCTTGAGATTCCTGTTTATACATCCCAGACTCCCAGTAGCTGTTTTGGCCCAGTGTTGCACTAGGAATTCATGTTCAGTTGATTATTCACCACAAACCCCGTATCTTTTTCAGAGCCACTACTTTCCAGGATAGAGCCCTCATTCCACGAGTAAGGTGTATACTCTTTCAAGGGCCAGCGGCACCCAGCTTTGGTTTTGGCACGAACACAGCTTCCACTCTGGGCCAGCTCACTCTGTCCCTAGGATGGGGAACAGCCAGCCCAGGGATGCAGTGGGCCAGCCCAGAGCCCAGGCTCCACTTTCTGTGCTGACTGTTCCACCCCAGGGGTGGGGACAGCTGGCCCAGAGGCAGAGGGAGAGAGCAGAGTCTGGCCCCTGGGCCTGCTGTTCCCTGTCCCAGGGGGGTGGCCGGTGCTCGTCCAAGGGCTGTCAGTTTTGAGACCTGTCAGCTAATTTTTAGTCCATTTAATGCGTGCCATGTTAATTTTATATCCTTCTGTTTTTTTAATCAAAATGTTGTGGGGGTACCAATTCATACACCTTAGACTATCCTCTCTTATCTTCTATTAGAAACACTATTATAACGCATATGCTTCACAGCATTCTTCATCAGGCCCCAAAGTGGGGTGTGGTCACAGCAGGGCAGCACCTCTCCCTTCCCCTGGCCCTTCTCCCTGCACATGGACCCAGCCGTGCAGCGGCTGGTCCCCCCCCTGCTGGCCCCAACCCTCTCCCACTGCATGCAGTGGTAGCACCACGGTTGGAGCATGACAGTTGCCCTTCTCCCACCATGTGGGCACAACAGTGGTGCCCTGGCCATAGCACAGCAGCTGCTCCCAGCTCCACTCCTTCCTCTTTCCCCTCTCCAGCCCACCTAGATGCATGTGACTCAAGCCAAAAAGCTTGCACACTCCTGTTGCAGTGGAATAGAATGAGTTTTTTTTTTTCCAAATAGAAAAACAAATATTTAACATTTCCACATTATTAGCAATAATTCTGCCTTCTCCATCTATCAGTTGGCAGGATTTTTTGTTTCTAATATTTTTTTAAAGAATTCCTTTTGTCACTACTGCTGACTGACTTTTTGTATCCCTTTTCTTCCCCCTTATTAATTTTCTACAATTCCTCACTTCAGATTTATACTTATTACTATCAACTTCCTTTTTTTCCATTTGTTACATATTTTTATTTACTTACTATTTTTATAGTCAGCTTTGCTTCCCCTCAAAACCAGGTCATTTTTTAAAATAAGCAGTCTTTTTCTGTTGTGAGATTGTAGCTTTTGGGGGGCATTTAGTGAGGTGTTCTTGTATGATTCCCAGTACCATTTGCATTTTTTCTGATTAATTTATTCCTCTTAGCTGATTTGACTTAAGTGTTCTCAGTTTTGTGAATTGGCCCTGGTAAAGCACCAAGTATATGTACATTACTGCCCTGGAATACTTGCACAGTATAAATGTCAAGTCACAGTCACCTGTACCTATGCTACCCCTGTTAACATTTAATTCTATAAGAAATAAATGGATGAGAGGATGGGAAATAGCAGAAGTCCTGCACTGCCCCTCTAAAGGCTACACAGGAGGTCAGGGAGGGAAGAGGAATAAGAGAACTCAACAAAATTGACCCCGACAAGAGAAGAGTTTGTGGTTTCATACAAGAAAAGGGACATATCCTTTGAATCCCTTCCCACCCCTAGAAACCCTGGAGTGTCTGTGCCAAGAGAGCCTAACACCTTCAGTACTGTCACTGGGTACCTTGCAGCATGGTTTAATTGGGCACTGTTCATAATTAGATTTTTCCCTTCAAACACTTGTGCCCCACTCCCCCTCTGAGGTCTCGTCTATGTTCTAGATTTTCATGACGGTAGTAAGACTGCTTGAGCTCCTTCTACAGTAGTGGTTACACAGCTGCTGCACTATTGATACTAACTAGTGTATCTACCCCTTGAATGAGGTAGACAATGTAAGTGAATACCTCCAGATTTGGAGGACAGCTAAGTAAAGTAGGACAGTTGGCTCCTAACTGCTCCCCCACATTCCCCAAGGCCTTCTCTTCCTCTTCACACACACACACACACACACACACACACACACACACACACACACAC
>ML682038.1:2726361-2796540 GCA_007922195.1 Podocnemis expansa | reverse complement strand
ACACACACACACACACACACACACACACACACACACACACACACACAGGGTTTCTTCAGGAAAGAAGAGGAGGCCGTTTAGGCGCCAAGATCTCTCTGCACCTTTTAAATCAAGCAACTTTTCTCCTCCACATCACAGAGGAAGATTGGACCTTAGTCACAGCATAAATCAAAAACATTGTTTCATGTGATACCAGAATACAATCCTTTCACAGAGCTAGGCACTAGAAGTAAAATAGGAACCCGTCTTCCTTGCATTGCCTCATTTCTCTCCCCTATCCTTAACAACCCCCTCTGAAAAACAGTGTTGCTGTAATGATGGGGTGGGGAGAGCAAATAATAGAGAGGAGTGAAATGCAAAAGATGCAACTGGACACATGAAGAAAAAAATCTGTGGTTCTGAAAACTAGGAAAATAATCTGAATTAGACTCAGAAATGTAGATGAACCCAGTGAAGATACCAAATTTTTTTACTTAATTATTTTAGCACCACAGACCAATGTTATGACAGGTTTGTCAAATACTAAAATGTTTTCAGTGGTAGAACTTGGCATCCATATAAAGTTAAGCTTTACAAAATAAATAACTCTTGGAACAAAAATTGTCATTTTATTTTTAAATTGAAACAGCATGGACCATGTCTTGTCTCATGGCCATCCTTTTCCTCACAACATAAACTATATCCTGCCTTCCCAAACAAAGCAAACTAGAAGCCATTTGCTGGAAAACACATACAAGTAAAATATTACAATATAAGGAAGTAAGATTATGTTGAAGAACAAAAGTGTATAAATATTCATATATGCATAATTCATTTTATTGAAGCTTTATTTAAAATAATGAATTTAAGGAAACTTTTTTAGGTCTTGCACTTTTTTGGATGCAAGCTCGACTACACAGCTCCCATAGACATTTTCACTTTTGCTCAATTTACTATTAAAGTACAGTCTAGACTTTAGCTTATGAACATTTTATTAACTGGTTAGTTGTCCAACATTTATTAACAGATCATTCAATTAGCTGCATTAAGCAAAAATTCAAATGCAATATGGTCACATTTCTTCTTCAGGGAGCTGTTGGAAAAAGCGGTTACTCATTTGATACAAAATGTTCAAGTGATTGTCTATTTGTGTTCCTGTTGTGGGCATTTCTACCATCCCCATATCAGAGAACAGAATTGTTTAGACCAGCAGTGATCAGTGGTCTATGGCTGCGCCCTCGTTGTCCCTCCTGAGGGTATAATAGATGTCCAGGGCATATAAAGGGGGAGGGGCATAAAACTATTGGAATATGTGGTTTCCAGCCAGACTGCTGTTACCAAAGAAGGTGAACATGCTTGAAATTAAATATTACATGGCACTCCTGTTTCTATTAATTAGCTTGGCTATAGACAGATCTGCTAAAATGTTTCCACTGCTACAAACGTGTAAAGCAAGCTTTGCATTTATATTCTTCCAGGCCACAGTTTTATATAGTGAAAATGATTGTAAAGATTAAGAATGGAAAACACCATTGTAAAAAGATGTCAACATATTTTAAAATACATAGTGGTTTAGAACTAAAATGAGAGAGTTTCCTCACTACAGACTAGTACACATTCTACTCCTGAAATTCCTCTATTTGGCTTCACAAGCACCTAGAAATTAATTATGAACATCACCACCACAGATGTAGAGATTCTCCATGTAATTGACTATTTAGGATACTCTAGTACTTTTTCGCAATATCCCTACTTAACTTGTTCACAACTGTAACTTGTATTAGTGCCTTTTTAAGCTGTTCTTTTAATAAACAGACTAAAAGGAGTATTAGATTTTAAATAAGTTTAGTTTAACAAAAAGTGCTCTCTTTTAATTGAGCCATCTTTTACTTACCTCCAGAAAACAGAAGCTTCTTTTATGAGCTCTTCAGGGTTAATCGTTTTCAGTTTGTGCCTTCAGAAATAAATTAAACTGCTATGTTGTCCTCTTGAATACTTTTGTTAGCTTTTTTATACACACTTTTAAATAATGAAGGGCATCCTCACGTACATCTAACTTAATTTTTCTTGTTCTTCACTCATAATCAGATACTGCATCATCAATATCCAGTAACCTGTCTGCTTAATTAATAGTTCCCTCCATAGTGGCCTTTGTTTATTCTCAACTGTGCTAATTAACTCCACTTCCTAATATCCTGTGTAACCAACCCTGTCAAATAGTGAGCATCCCTAGTTTCCACCAGTCAGTCCACATCCTTGACACACACAACTGAATGGGGACCATTGAGGCCTACCAGATTACATTAACTATACCACGTCCCCTTGCTGTGCTACAAAAAGATGAAGGCCTGATTGTCTCCCCTTTTAAAAATATTGCCACCAGTGGCTCCAACTTCTATAGGAGGCATACTGTGAGCAACACCATCTACATACTGGAAAAAATAGTGATCTGTAAATTCAAAACACGTTAATGCATTGATTCAAATCTACATACATACTAACAAAAGATTCAGTTTTACAAATGAAAAGAAAAAACAGGTAAAGTACTTCAAAACTAAATTTCTAACAGTTTATTAGGGTGTGCTGATTTCACTTGGACTACATTCTGCTTAGAACATTCACCTCAATTTTTGCCACTCCTAATTTCACCTTTTTTGGGGGAAAAAAGGATCAAATTAGTATCTCACAGGTCAGGACGTCAGATATACGTTCCATTTTACTTTCAGAAGTATTCACTACTCTGACAGGAAGGCCTAAAATGTGACGGTTGCAACCAAGGGCACTATTTTTAAGTTACCAATGGATCTATAATACAATAGTGATTTCCTTAATCAAAGCTCCCCTGACATCAGCATGCCCCTTTAGATATAGATAAAACTGATTGCTTAGTGTGTCCATTTACCTTCCCCAGCTTGGATTGCCTGCAATAAGGTTGTCATAATTATAGTCTCTTTCCTCAAGCTGAACCTATAGCAGAACACTTTTTCAGCTGTTAAGGAAAGCAGGCAATAAACGTCTGGCTTATCCCTCCTTTGCTGGAGCTGAAGTAGAGTAATATATTGTAATTGGTTTTCCACGTTTGCCAAGAGTCTGTTTCCTCTTATCCACAATACTTAACGCAGGTCTTGTAATAGCTCCAAAAATAATAAAATCTGTCCCAAGAATAAAAACGAAAGATCGACAGCATGCTGCTTTTGTCATGGTCTTGGGTTAGTTAGATTCTGTTGTTAGTTTTTACTGCCAAATGGTGTGGTTTCTTTCATGCTCAGCAAACCTAGTAAAGACATTTCATCAGCTACTTATATGGCAGTGACATGGATTATTTACAAACTGAGATTTAGATACCATAATAAAATGAATTACTACTGTATATTGTTAATAAGTTTAGCACATAGCTATATGGCAGAGGAACTGAAGTTTGGTAGGGACCAGGGAGGCATTAACTCTCTAGGAATATAGGTGTTTATAGCATAGTCTTCTGCATGGTTCCTAACAATTAACTTCAGTGCAGGTTTACATTAAAGAAAACCCTACTCCTCCTAACATTGAATGGGAAAAACTGAAGGAAACAGACTTAAGTCCCATACGTAAGCAAAATCAGTCATGCACATTGTGAGAACAGTATCCATGTAATGGTTTATCTGCTAGAAAATTACAACCAGGAGGAGAATGGTGCATTCTTTCATCTTGCTCTAAATAGGAATACCAGTGACATTCCATAAAAAAGCCTAGGCATAAACAGGTCTAATGTAGTAGTATTGTAGAATAGCATTGTACTGATCGGACTCCAGCTCTCTGGCATGGGAGTTCTTACGTTTCTCAGATCCAGCAGTTTCAGCATTTCCTTGTGATTGGTACTTAGCATAAATCACATAAATCACAAAGAAGAACACTGCACAGAGGCACTGTAAGAATTGGCAGCAGAGGAATAGGAATGAGAGCAGGGCAAAAGCTCCTAAACTAAAATAAGGCAGTATCAGCGAAAGGAGGACTTTTCTCACACAAAGCTGACTGAGGCCCTAGGAACTGCTGAGCACTTTGTTAGTACACAGTAAGAAACCTGAAGGGAAAAAGCAGCAGGGATAAAATTTGGTTGGGATGTTCTCACATTTGGATTACAATGCTTCAAGCTTAATCGTTTTTAAGCCATTTTCAACTACAGAAGTCACTAACCCTTCCCTAGAAAGCCAATTCCAAGTCCTCTAATACTATTTGTTTTCTTTCCTGCATATCCTCTTGGCTTGTTTAATTATAAGCAAGCTACACTATTAGAGTCTGATTACAACTTGGCCAGCTTAGGTTCCCATTTCTTTCCACTGAAGGATTTGGCACTCTAATTCTTTCATAATTTAATATTACTCTGTGTACAAGAATGCAGAACTTTAAAATACATGTTTATGCACCTAAAACTAAACACGGACATCTCCTTATAAGAACAATATGACATACAAGGGCTGTGCTCAACATTTTTGTGCTTGAGGTGTATTCAAATGGTCAAAACAAGAGAACTGGGAAGGCATATCTCATCGTAATTTTTCTTCCTCAACACCAAGGTTGGGTGGGGCAGAGGTTATGAGCAGAGTCTATCCCCATCTGTTCTGGGCCACCATTATGAAGCTGATATGAGGTTGTCCAGATGGTTTTATACACTGTATTATACCATCTTTTTGAATGTCTACAACCTCTCTTGCCATGTACTCTCCGACAGACAATTTTCAGTGCTTTAAATGGGGTCAGTTTAGAAGCAGGGCCAAAACATTGTAGTGGGTGTGTTTTGAGGACTATAGACTTACATTGCAAGTTGTGTTCTACAGTCATCAGCATTTTAGCCCATCTAGCCTTGTCACACCTCTGACATGATAGACACCTCATTTCAAATGTTTGCAGCTTTCGCGTCAGATGCTTTGTCAGTACCTGTGTTTCACAACCATAACATGGTTACCATATGCTTTGTATATAAAACTGGTTTTAGCCATCATTAACTCTGATTTAATGTTCTAAATGTTTTTAGGCATGCAAACATTTTGCCACTTTTCATCATAAATTGTAACAAGCTCTGAACTCCAATGTTCACTTCATTACCACTCTGCCAGCTTGTCACTGATCTTACCTACCAACCTAAGCTAAATGGAACCTGTTGTATTTGAATCAGTTTGCTGCTAAAACCATACTACAGGATTTTCCATAAAGCTTCTCTGCCAACAGAGATGGTTTCTTAAAATCAGTGACTGTACAAAATGAGTATATTGAACTCTGGTGTTTCTCCAAGATTTGATGAAAAACAGATCTCTGATCTAAACCAAGTTGGTGACTCAAAAAGGATTTCCTCTGCCTTTTTTTTTTTTTTTGGTTTGGTCAAGAATCATTTGCTAGGAATGCTTAGACAAAAGTACTCTTCTGTGTTTCTAGCAGTCACCTCACCTTTCTCAAAGAATAATGCAATGATTCATCATGGCCAGTCTACCAGGATTTAACCCATTGTTCAAATGGGGTTAAATAGTTTGCAAAGGGAGCATGACCATACATACCTCTTCTGCCATGCTTTAACACTTCAGGCAGCATACCAGCTGGACCTGGTGACTTGTTTTTTTTCAAAGGACCTGACTGCAACTTCAGTTTCCATTTCCAGTAGATACCGCTGCTCTTTGTGGTGGCCTTCACTGTTGACATCTTCAAGGACATACATATTAAATAGAATAAAAAAGCGGAAAACATAAAACCACTAGACAAGGAATAGAGCAGGCGTGGCCAAACTGTGGCTCGGGAGCCACATGCGGCTCGTGAATGAAAAAGTGCAGCTCCCAGAACAAACACCAGTAAATCAGTTTAGGAAAGCAGCCCCAGCCTAAAAGTTTTAAATTTCCCACCCTGAGCATACTCAGGGGAGCCAATGTCAGGGTCTGGGAATTTGGGAGGGAGTCGGGATGATGGGGAGTAGTGACGGCATGTTTGGGGGCGGCAGGAAGAATCATGGCATGGTCCGGGATGGTGAGGAGAAGCATAACATGTTTGGGATTTAAAAAAAACCTCGCTACTAGCCTGCAGTCTTCTACATCAAGCGGCAGCTAAGTATTTACTTTTTAGGTCTAGTTTTCATGGCAACCTTAAGTAATTATTAGAAGCTGACATTAGTAGGATCAACATTAGCCCTTTTAATAATAAAATGAAAGTGCAATGAATTTTAAACTTTGTAATTTTGGAGTAAGTAAAAGTATATGGCTATATGCCTCAGTGCGGCTCTTGAAGGTTTGAGAATCAACTTGTGTGGCTCTTGAGTTCAGTAAGCTTGGCCACCCCTGGAATAGAGTATTCCTTGTAACTAATTTGAAATAGATTGAAGAGATGACAAACAACTACAACAGTTTAGTATAAGAATTAAATATGCTATTTGATAATGTTATACATGGACCCATAGCTAGGACGTACTGCTTTACAAAAAATACTCTCTCCTAATTACATCTACATATCACTAACAAAAAGTTCAGAGACAAAGGAGCCATTCCATGGTAGACATCAAGGTTTAGGATTGATGTAGTGGTATGTGCAGATTTTATAAATTCTTTTGTTCTTAAGCTGAAAGCCAGAAGCAGATGTTAGTTTGTCTCAAGTAAAAATGAGTTAGCAAATATGAACTATGAACAGCTCAAGAAAGAGTAGTTCCTGGCTTCTGTGCACAGTGAGAGCTGACTGCTGATGATCAGAAGAAATTGGAGCTGGTGACCATGCTGCACTTCTATACCAAGAGCCATGATAGGGCATGTGTTGAAGACAGGTGGTGAGAAGGCATCCCTTTTACTCTTATAGGGCATACAGATGGAGAGAATGGGGCCACAAAGGATCTAGCAGACATCGTATTGATGGCAAAAAGTCCAATCATCCAATGCAATGGAAGTTGGAGTGGATAAGGCTGCTCTGAGAAGAAAGACTGATGACCCTAGGGCAGTGTTTCCCAACCAGTGTGCCATAGCACACAGGTGTGCCTTCAGGCCTGAGCAGGTGTCCCACAAAATTTTTTGAAAAACTACTCAAAGAGCTCTGGATTGGCTCATTGGCTCATGAATATTCATAAGTTTATTTGGAAACTATGTGGTGGTGTGCCTCCAACTAATTAAAGGTAGCAAGGTGTGCCACAGCAAAGAAAATGTTGGAAACCACTGCCCTAGAGGCAAGTAATGAGAGAGAGCAGACGGAGTTCAAGCAGCAGAAGTTTACTAACCAGGACAAACACAGGCTGCTCAAGCAGAAGAGGAGAGTCAAGTCATGCTCATGGGACCCAAGAGGAAGGGGGTAAGGGAATGACTCATGAGGGGTTAGGAGGTAAACAAATTTGGATGTGTCATCTGCAGCTTCACTTAATGTGGACATCAGGGACAGTTTGAATGCAGGTATCTGACGAACTTTTATAAATTACAAAAAACTATGTATCAAGAAAAACAACAGTAAAACCCAACGGCTCAGATGCAAATACACTGAAGCCAAATATTGTGGCCAAGGGGGGTGAGTTTGATATCTTCTCCCCCAGAGAAACTAAGTCAGTGCTGAATGTGGTCCAGAATCCTGCTGGGAGTAGTGAGATAGTGATACAGAGCTACAAGATATTATGGGCCATGTCACAATTCAAGGCAACTACATCTGTGTTCCTTCTTTGTGGTCCACCATACGCATCCACTCTTGGCTCCCAGTGCTTCAGCTGTCACCTTTTCGGGTAGAAACAACTGAAGTCCTGGAGCACCCTAAAGACTTAAATTTCTTTCGGCACAAACTTTTGTTGGCTGCAAGCCATGTCATCAGATGCACCTGAAAGCTTATGCTGGAAGAGATTTGTTAGTTTGTAAGTTGCCATCGGTCTGTCATTGTTTTTGCTACATACAGACTAACACAGCTACCAGTCAGAACTTTCTGGATAGGGACCCTTATTTGTCTCCCTCCTGACCATGGTCTTCCAGGCTGCCCCGCAAGCCACACTGGCTAAAAGGCTTTGAAGGGCACGAAGAGAGTAATTATGCTCAGCTGTAAGTTACCACATAGCCCTAAGTATATACATTTAGTAAAGTGAAAGCGTTATAGAGAAAACATTAAAACCAATGTCTTCCTATATGAATGCGAACAGCTTACAAGAAATCACTGCTCAGTCCTAAGGGTCTCGAGTAGGACAAACCCCTCCAACTCCTCTACACGAACTAGGGTTCCCCTTGGACAGAAGGTCTTGTCTGTCCTCTGGATCAGAAAGCAAGCCTTGACTCAATGTAAGCTCAGGCTGTTTATCCAAAAGTCCTTTGTGTGTGTTGGTCTCTGCAGAATCCAGTTTTAAAAAGTTGCCGACCCCTGTGCCAGCCCCTCTTTGCCAACCCTCAGCCAGTGCCAGCTGACAAAAATGGCCACCACTTGGAAATTCAATGGCAGCTGCAGCAACCCCAACCACTGGAAGCAACATGACAGCCTGTTGGAGGACCACCTCCACTGCTGAAAGAAGCTGCCTGGCGCAGCGTTTTTGGTGGCACAGCGGAGGGTGCTGCTCCAAATTGGCACATATGTTGGACATTGCTGACCCTTGAACTTGCTTAGTAACTGTGACTGTTCTGAGTTCCTAGAGGAGCTTGAGGCTTCCTCCCCCATGGAATTGCCCACAGTCCCTCACCATGACAACAGATACACTTAATACAGCAAAATCTCTCAAAATAATGCAGGAATTTGCCATATGGTTCACAGGACACAACTCTGCTGGGAGCAGGGTAGACTAGCACAACCAGAAAGTGCTGCGGCCAACAGTCCTGCTGGGGGTGGTGAGTCACTGGTACAGCTAGAAGATGCCAGAACTCCACTGCAAGCAGAGAGAGAGGCATGAAAACAGCATAGCACTAAAGAACAAAAATGTAATGTTTTGTCAGTGTGCAAAACTACATGAAGCTTCTGTAGAAGAGTTGATGCAGATCCCTTGCAGAGCCATATTTAAAACAACTATGCTATTCTTTCAGCACCAACTGGTTTTCAGGACAGTTAGGGCCTCACAAATCTCCAATTTTGTTAATTTGTTCTAATCCCCTCTCCCCTTAAAATCTATAGATTATACAGAGGTCAAACTTTTTGGAGGCAAATGTATGTAAGTGTACCTGTGGAATAAGTTACTTCAATTTATTTTCCTTTCCTGGTAATTATTCAGCAGATGATCTTTTCATCCATTTCTTTAGGACTGTTCTCTGTAACAAACACGACCAACAACAAAGTCCATTTAATAGTGCTGAGGCTATAGTGCCACCTTTAACAAAATGCCTGAGTTTAATCTCACAAAGGTGAGAAGACAGAGCTAACTATTGAAGTTATTGTAATTACACTAGCATAAAATCATTCTGGATAAGATCAGAATCTCAAAGTTAGTGTTCCTAGACTCTAGGAGGATAGTTACTATTTACATTAAGAAGGATACAGAAAGCTGCAAAGTTGCTTGAATTTATCACACTGCATTTATCATTTCTGTAGTCAATGGTCTTTTTTGGCCCATATAGTAAGATAGAGGGACAGAAAATTAGCAGTGTTACCTTTCAATATGACTTTTTACTTGCTGTAAGTACTTTTAACTAAATTACAGCAGCTGTTCAAGTCTCTGATGTATACTACTGTTTAAATTCAATGGTCAACCAAGTAATTTCTTAGCCACAAAAATGCAATCAGTAAGGTATCTTGAATGCAACTAGAAAATCAGACATTAATCACAGATGAAAAAAGTGTAAAGTCTGCCACAGAATCATCATGACCTTGGTAAAGATGTGCTCTGGAATTACAGCAATCTAGACACCACTGCTGGTGTCTCACTTTGGTAGCTCAACTTGGGAGTTAATTGAATATCCATGAAAAAGACTGGTAATCTTTCAAAACAGAACCACAACAAAAAGATACAGATGTTATACTATACACTAGTTTCACCATTAAGATGGTGGCCAAAGTAGGCAAGGCTGTCCACCAGAAACTAACATTAGGTCTGTTCTAGCTCCTCTTTGAAAGCACCAGTTCTTCAATAGAACTAGGAGCAGAATGTATTCTGCAGCAAACTCCCACTGTATTCCTCTATAGCAGTAGGATTATCAGTGTGATCAAATTCAAGAGTTTACTCCAATCTGCAGACTTTTAACAATACTAATATACTATGAAAACTAAGGCTGGTTCTCTCCCAGAGTGGCTCAGCTTTTTAATCGATGAAACAGAGTCCACTAAGCCTTCAGCAGGTGAAATGGTTGTCAGATGCTTCTTTAGTCCAACCCCAAAATCTATTGCTCATATAAGGTGTGATTCCCTCCTGCACTTTTCTGGGGATATACCGAAGAAAGGGAAGCTTCTGCCTTGAAGACCTTTTGTATTGACAACTGCTATGGCCAAAGATGGCTGGCTCCCATTTCCAAAATGCCCTGAGGTTATTATGGAGCAACATATTCCCTTCTCACATCTCAAAGACCAAGCACCTAATCCTATGCAGCACTGCCTCTCCCCCCCACCCTCCACTATCCTGGGAAGAAAAAACTCTTAGCTCACACAAGATAGCAAGTTGTATTGCTAGAATGCCAGATCCATGACACTTATTTTCAATTGTGTGTGGCTACCCAGTCATCTTACTCTTTACTATTGTTACCCATATAACTCAGAATGGATTCAACCAGTGCAGTAACATTCTTCAACCTTTGAGTCACAAGGTAAATCCTTTCTTTGTGCTTCATAAATGCTTATAATATACAATTTTGGTTTCAAATGATGGTATATTATAGTTAATATTTATAATCATGATAGTTATGGAAGTACATTGTATCTTAAAAGGTTTACTAATTGAAAATGTGATGTGATAGACATAACGTATTACAGACAGGTTCCAAAACAAGCAAGAAGCCCTGTGGCGCTTAAAGACTAACATTTATCGCATGAGCTTTTGTGGGAGAAAAATCCCACTTTGTCAAACACTTTGAAGATGGGCAGATTCCAGTACTTCTACAAACCTAACTGGATAGCAAGAGGTCTAAGGTTAGGATCAGTGGCTCGGCTGTTCATCAATAACACACTCTTGCTTTATAAAAATTGCAAAAGATCCCACATATTCTTAAATTTTATTTAATCTTAGAACCATTGCTAGGTTGCACTTCTCAGATCAAGCACCATTAGTTTTGATGTTGTAGTTCCCTTTTGTAGCTTGACAGTAAGTGTGGATGAAGGGAAGGGGAATCCATGACCCCAGATTTATACCTTAATTTCTGCCAGTACATTTGAAATGAAATATTCACGTAAAATTCTCTTTTTAGAGAAGTATATGAAGCACGAGCTAACATCAGTGTCACCACTTTATAGATAAATATGAAAATTAACTAGAAACTATTTTCTGTTTCCTCATTTGCAATCAGACTGATGTCAATATTCTGCACCCTAAATACTCAAACACAGGATTTTATTTTGCACTGTTATAGCCATTTCCTTATGAGAAAAAACTAAAAGGAACCACCACAGTGAGTAAAGTACCAAAGCATTTCCAGTTCTGGCTTTTATCAAGATTTTCAATCCAGCAGATTTATTGTCACACCCCTTTCACAACAGACAAGATGCTTACCGTATATTTAGGATTACAAGTTGCCACTGAAAGAAAACTTTACACAGTCACTGTACAACTAGGTTGAAAAACTGTCCTGCATGAGAAATATACTGAGAAATCAAGCAGTAAACAAGAAAATAAAAGATCAAAGTCTTCATAATGTGCCATTTTAAACAGGTATCAATTCTTCCTGTATTTTTCATTCATTATACTGTGTTTCTACCTACAGTATTCATTAAGGCAAACAGCTAATCCATTTCTGAAGAGGTGCTGTGGAAATTGTGGACAAACAGCAAACATTTGGCATTAAAATACTTAACACGTATGTAGCCTCCAGTAATATACATTAAGCGTTTTTCTTGGACTTGAAGCTAATAATGGCAGAAGATGAACAAGCTAACAATGTCAAAAAGGTTTAAAATTCAGCATCCAAGCAATTTCTAATAATGCTTCTGTAGTTTTCAAGCTCTAAATAGTATAGAATTTATGCAAATGCATTGAAGAATTCTAGCTTGGCAAATACATCCAAGCAGGTTATTAAACTATATATACAGAAAGTAGATGATAAATACAGAATTAAAAGAGTCCTCCTGCTTTTCCTTTTAGCCTTGAAAACTGGACAGCTTTACAATATTAAACATTAGGTAACCACAGTAGCTGGGAAACCTACCTACACAAACTGATTAAAATACTCAGATGACTTTGTAGTGTTTAATACAATTCAGTTGGTAGTCAAGGGCACAAGACAACATTTAACAAAAATAATCACATCAATTGAACTAGAAATCAAATGTAAATAGATATGAATACAATCTCCAAAATCTGTCTTTAAGTGAACATTAACCATTTATTCAAAGTTATACAAGAATTTGAAGGATAAAGTCTTCTTCTGCCACATGAAACCAACTTACAATAGTTTCATGTCTCAGTTGAGTTGCAGGGGGGAGAAGGTGAAAGAACGAGTTAGTGGGCCGCATTCAGGCAGCTAGAAAGTAAAAAGAGGCTCAACAGCAGCCTCCACCAGCTTGTTGTCCTCCCTGATTGCCTGCAAGTGTTGCATTAGTAGCAGCATGCTGAGGGCCAATTTTAATGCCATTTGCCTGAAAAAAAGATGGAATATGCTGCAGTTATTTTAAAACATTTTAATATGCTGGAAAATTCTAAAATCAATCCATTATAATTTTTGTCTTATGCACACATCTAAAGGAAGTTCTCCTTTTCATTTCATATATATAATTAGCCACAGCAAAAACTTCTATTCAGAACTTTGTCTGGTTTCAAAAAGGAAGTAAGGAAAAGATGTCTTCCTTCTTGTTTCAGTTTTTCTCCATTTCATTTCTATAAAACAGAACCCTGCCTTTTATCAAACTGTTAAACATACAGGAAGAATACGACTCCATATAAGTAGCAAACTTTAAAAAATACATATGCACATTTCTAATACACCCATAAAAGAGATTCAAAACCTCCACTAGTTTAATACAACGTAAAACTTTTCCTCTCTAGACAGCATTTATTTCCATGTTGAATCAGCTGTAAAGGCTAAGGGCATACGAGTGTTCTGTGTCATCAATAATTTCTATGATCCCCAAAGACATGGCAAGTTGCCAAGAACCCACACACAGCGCAGCTCTTTCATTCATCAAACTCACACTTATATCTTAACCCTCACTCCCTCAAGTGGATTTTACCTAAAAATACAGCACTTTGAGAAAAGTAATACAGTAGCTTCAGAAATTAAGCTCTTAAGGAAACTTTGCGTCACAGTAAATCTCAGATTTATAGTGCTTGGCAGTTGTTCTGCAACAGTAGTAGCCTTGGGGTTTCTGGCACTAGCTCAGTATTGACAGCAGCTGATGTGGTTTCTTTTCGCTCTTTGACTCCTCTTTAATAAAAAGCATGCCCTATGGCTCATTGGTTTTGCCCTCTCTGGGCTGGTAGCAACTTCTTGAGGAATCGAGGAGCCAGACTTGGCATTAAGCCCAATAAATAGCATGGACTGTTGGCTCCTGACAGCATATTGCAATCAAAACTCCATAAGGCACAGTAAAGCAGTCAGCTACTATATGAAACTCGACAGATACAATGAGCATGCCTCTTTAGAGGCTCTGATTACTGTCCAATTTATAAAGCATCAGTCTCTAACTGAATGGCATCTTTTTTAAACAAACTCAAGATTCTCTGCCATATTAACCCTGAACAAATCTGAAAAACTTTGAACAAGCTGGGAGGAAAAAAGGGACATCAACACAATGAAATAAGGAAAAATTTACAAATAATTTTTGAGATATAACAGCAAAGGGGAGTGGGACAACTTCATGCAACCTTGTTAATGCCTTTACCCCATCCTCCCCCAAAATTCTGAAGTAATTTTGATGCTTATTTTTTAGCAATATCAAATCTGACTGCTTTTAATGAATTCACAGAACAGGTACAGAACGGTTGGTGGCAGTGCATGGTTCTCAGCATGGTTCCAATCAACTGGCTTTAGTACATCAGTAATTGTGGGGAAAAAAAGACAGTGTGGACAAGGATTAAGAGGACATCTCAAACTGCCAACAAAGGTGCCAATTAATGCTGATTGTGCTGCTGCTTTTTGATGTGGATGTTTGTCCACAGAGAACTTGACTGAGCTCACCAATTTACTTCAAATGTCAATGAAGAGCTGTATTAGATGATAACTTAGTTTACTAATGAGAAGGATCTCTTGATTTCCTGTTCTGTTAATTCTCTCTGAAGCACGTGGCCTGGACCACTGTTACAACACAGGATACTGGGCTACATGGACCATTAGTCTAACTCAGTATGGCTGTTTGTATGTTCAAATTCAATACAGGTTAGAACCACTGACTTGAGGTGAAAGGCTATCTTCCCCCAAGCTACTCAAAACCCTCTCACATTTTCAGTATAAAAGTTATATGATGTAACTGAAAACTTAAGGACATACATCAGAGAGCTCTATTCTGGGACAGTACACATTGACCTAAAGCAGAAATTTTCAATTGTTCAAAAACTAAACTTATTTTGGCTTTAAGAATTTCTTCACTATCCAAGAACCATGATAGTCTTTACTTTGCGTACATAAATGCCTGACAGTGGGCAGTATTTTACTCCTCCTCCAATCCAGGCACCTCAACTTGGAATTTTCAGCCATATTTGATTTAATCCTCAAAGCTAGTTTTCCCCCACTCAGTCTGGAGATAGGTATTTACTAGGCAAATTATAGAAACTTTAGGAAGTTAATTTGTTTTGTAAAATCTACAGAATCATAATTTCAATGGTGTCACCCTCTTTGGAGTGGCAGAGCAGACTTGTGTCCCCTCCCCTTTGGTGGAAGTTCTGATAAAATGTCATCAGGAATTAATCAAGTTGGGTATCATTCTAAAGCCACTTCTCCCACAAACTCAACAGTACCAAACATGACAAACCTAGCACTATTCTGTAGATATATTTTTAAGATACATATTTTTTTAATTTTACTTAAATACAGGCATGTCAAACATGCAGCCCTCTTAACACTAAATTCTGGCTCCCAGCTGACAGTGTTATGTTATCAGTTAATGCTCAGGACACAATATGGGATTAATATTTTTAATGTTAGAGATTAATATAAATGGAAGAAGTACTTTGAGTTGATGCGCCATCATTGGTTAAAAAAGAAGCAGTTCAGTTTTATTAGGCCAAAAGAGCTGTAATGAGACAATGGTTAAGATGTCAGCATCCAGCCAGAAATTACAAGAATCCATTTGCAAACTATGCACAAAATTGCATACATTTTGAGAAGAACACCTGCTTCTTCTATAGTAAGCCGGAAGCTCAAAGGCACCCATTAAGGACAATTTCAACAGGTGAGAAACTGTATGAAGCAGTCACTCTTAGCAAGAATACTGCAGGGAAAGTAAAGTGGATACACTGACCCAGAAGACACCTACATATGGAATTGTGTATCCCATCAAGACCTATGCCAGGAATGTATGTAATGTGTTACATCAAAAGGTCAAAGCAAGGGAAACCAATACTGATTTTACTACTGCAAATTGTGTGACTCAGCTGGAGTTCATAAATTGCCTCAAAGCAGCTCTAATGGATGGGAAAGTGATAGTGATGGCCAATGGAGAGGCTAAGTACAGAGAAATATATGCTTTGAACAGGACTGAAGAGGAACAGAACGCTCAGCAGCAAGGCTTTTAAACAGCTTATTGAAGACGAACTGTGGGGTATGGATGTATTTTTTAGCAATCCTAACCGCAGAAATTAATCACGGCACACAGCCTCAAAAGCTACAAAAGACAAGGTGCTATTGAAAGTGTAAGAAAACACTGATGTTAACAGCAATATGAAGACCATTTGCAGTTGCTAAATTTACATGGAAAACATTCTGTCCTGAAGTACATGGGTGTTTCAGGGATCAAATAGTGGATGCCAAACTTAAAAAAATACCACCGACCTGTTCAACTTTTTGCAAATAGTGCATCAGTAGCTGCAATGGCTTCAGCACAAACTAGTATGATAATAAGCAAGTATAGCAGGAGATTGCCAATTTATCACAAAGTCTCATGTGCATGTGCATATGAGTGAAAGGCAGGTTTCTAACATGTGACAACTGTAGGACATGTAATCTATCACTATAGTGGTTTAACAATTCATTCCAAAAAAGGGTCTTCCACCTGGAGACTGTACTTGAAAAGGAAGTTCTTTGCCATACGGAACTGAATGAAGGGTTGTACCCTCCCCCTCAGTCCTCTTCAAGAATAGTTTTATATTTTGTGCTGCTAACTGGAACTTTCCTGAAAATTCCATAGATGGCAAAGCTACTCTTCACGCTATTGGTATGCTCAGCTCTCAGAGTGTGTTGTGTTAATGGGGACCAGTTCCCTCTTCTAGTGCTGCCTAGATAAGCAAAGAATCATTCCTTGAAGAAACTTATGGACTTCATAACTCGCTCATTTTCCTTCCAAGATCCAGTTTTAAACGAAGCAGCAGTTAAATCAACTATAGAAGAACATTCTACAGTCACTAACCCTGATTTCACTTGGTTTGTGCAAAAGTCAGATGCATTTCAGAGGTGAAAAATCATTGAGTAGGGCTTCAGCTGAAGAAATAGAATACATACCCTCAATTAAACTGGACCCCCAAAACATAGCGTATCACAACATTTCAGAAGAAAGCTACATTCCAACATGGTAGGCCTTTAACGTGACACTACAGGCGATGCCCAAGCAAATTACCCATATGTACGTACATCCTGCCAATTATACCTGCTCTCCTGAATGTTCAGTTCAGGTAATGTTCTTTATGCAGCAGGAACACATGAATAAATACATCTGCAGAACTGAATTGAATGTGTCATGACATTAAACACAGGGCTTTACAGGCACACTGAACATTTTATAATTCCCTATGATGATGATTATTTTCATGGATAGTGAGTCTACATACTGGCCAATTGTACATATTCACGGTGATGTGTAATCAGAGCCTTTGTTGATGGCACTGATATTCATGGGAAATTTTGTACAGTGACAGTATTATGAACTGACTTCTTGCAGGGAGAAAGAAGTGATCTGCTACAGAAGTACACACCTGAATGGTCACTGATATTCAATAAGACTACCAAGACATCTTTCTTTGGGAAACATACTGATGTGTTTGAAGTCCTTTCCCAAAGAATACGGATCTTGCAAGACAAGTGCCATATATCCAGAGTACATTCTGCTCACAATGATCTACTAAGCACAGTGGAGAAGTGCAATATCACAGAACAGATCAAGCAATTCAATGAGATTGAATTGGTGACAAAGCCATCTTTCAGAATGGTGTGGCAATACATGAAAATGATTGAATCTGTGCCGTTCTAGTCAATGTGTCAGGACTGTTAATTAAAATTTGTACCTCACAGCACTCAAAGACTTTGTGAAATACTTTTGTTTTAAATTTAGCCAACTATTCTGTGATGACGTCCTTTGCTGAAATAAGAAGTTCAGAAGAAGTCTAAACCTAATGTACAGGAAGACTTTTGAAAAAGAAGAAATCAAGTTATCAAAAGGTTGCCCAAGTTCCCATTTGTGCACCTGGTTCAGATGAAGCCCTGGAACGCAAGAACAGAGCAATGAAAGTCATTTGGAGGCAAAGGCTTGGAAGGTCTAACAGAGCATCTTAATGTTCTTTCCCAGTTTTTCTGACAACTCCAGAACTCTACTGAGTTTCAGAAGAAACATTAAGCACGACTTGGATGGATTCCACAGATATATTCAAGTACTATGTAGAGTCATTAGTTACTGTTAAGTGCCAAGAAGGCATTAAAGCTACAGGATGAGTTTACTCACACTGGTAACTCACTCATGTATAAAGGACCAGAGCTCATAATCATCATGATGACAGAAGCCTTCAGAGATGAGATAGTCAGTTGAAGGTAGCAGGATCTAGGTCATGTCCAGATTGTAGCATGATGCTGATCTATGAGAGACTCTGGAAAGTATGATCATTTTGGTAGCATAATTGATGTTCAAATCTGACAGAACAATTCATTTGTGCTAGGTGAAAAGAATATGAATGTCTCTGCATGGGCTTCTTAAACCCACACATACTGACAGTGTGTCCATCACTTTATGCCAGGAGAGACTTTTCACACAGTAATTAGATGGTACGACTGAGGTACAAACTGTAAATCGGGGTCTCAAATTCAAACCACCATGAGGGCCGCATGAGGACTAGTAAAAGGGCTGCATGAGGATTAGTACGTTAGCCGGAGGGCTGCACCATTCAAACCTTTTCATACAACAATACTGCAAATACTGGTGACAATAGTGTCATTATGGGCTGCAGGAAATAGCTTTGGGGCTGCATGCAACCTGCGGGCCACGTGTTTGAGATCTCTGCTGTAAATAAACCACAAACTGTTAATGTGAGATGGGATTTGGCTAAACACTTCATTATGAGCCTACAGAGAAAATACTGGATCTGTAACCAAGGCCACCTCATCTTTAACATAAAGAATCAAAATGATGATACTGCTAGAAAAAGGAGAGACTTCAAGATATTGTACTGTTCAGTATAAAATCTGACCTCACAAACATCTCCAATATCAAAATGAAGCAACTATGGTCTCACACTCATATGAAGGATGAGTTATCTGCATAACTTGCAGGAAAAATGCTTGAACATGTGAAAAATTATTCAGTAAATTCTGTCATCACATGGCTCAATGAAGCTGCTACTTTGTACTGTTTCAGTGGAGCGCCTTTGCAGTTGTCATAAGGAGGCTGATACTGAAGTTTTCTTGCATCTCTCTGTGGCCATGATGGCATGCTAACTAAGCTCTGGATATCTGCACAACACTAGTGTTTTAGTACTTGTTGAGAGACTTTACCCAAGGTTTATGCAAGATTTTGGGTTTTGTGCCTGCTGCTGGCAAACAGAATTGCTGTATTTCCCTCAGAGATATGTTCTTAACACTCGATCTATTAAAATCTGCCACACTGCCAAGTATCCGTACTCTTCCATGATGTCACATTGCTGGAAAGACCAAATTATCCTACTGAAAGGCATTTGATTCTGCCTCCAAAGACTCTCCCCTGCTCTGAATGTCACAGAGCGGCCAAGGCAGACACTAATGTCATAAATGGACTGGAGATGTTCATGTACTGGGTTTACCATTTCAAGATCAAAATTATGACACTTGTAGAGCTATGTTGGTGGACATTTTCCAAGAAGCAGACAATTGCCATTGGCAATAGATGCATTATACTCACTATGAAGGCGGCAAATTATCAAGCAATGGAATGGCTTGATGGATAATTGAGCACATCTAAAACTAGCCTTCCCTATCCCTTTTGAATGGGTCCTCGAGAATGGACTGGTCATGTCAGTTGTGTGTGATAAGAGCTGTGACGCTGCAATTCGCTGCCCAGCGCGCATTCCGATCAGAACGCACCCCTTTCCATTAGCAGCGTTTGGGACGGGCGCTGAGAAATGTGCCCTTTAAACGGCCCTAGCGTGCGAGATACCATGTGCTCCTGAATCAGTTCTTCAGCTAACCAGATGCTCAAGTGCAAGACCAGATGCTTACCACCTTAGAAGCATGTGGCCAGCAGCCTGTCCTAGACAGAGATGTGTGAGTGCAGTGCAGATGACGGCCAGTACATTTAGCAGTGATGTCTTAGGTGGAAACACTGATGTGACAACTTCGATAAATAAGTTTAACTTCACTAGAATTATCAATGTCTTTTATGTAACCAATGCATCCCTGTGTTAACATATAATTAAAACAAGCAATGACTTTTTGACATTTTCTCAACTGTATATCAACATAATTACTCTAGGTTTGTCATGTATAGTACCACTGTGCTCATGGGAGAAACAGTTTTCAAAAAGATAACTAACTTGATCCATTTCTGACAACACTGTATGATCAAAATTTCCACCAGTCAATGGACTTGGTCCTGGGAGGGTAGCAATTCCACCATAACATGCTGCAGAAAGTAATCCCATTGAAATTATAAGATTTTTACAAATCAAATGACAACTCTATTACTTTTCTATAACTAGCTTGCCCACAGAGATTTTACTGCATTATGCTTCCAAACTATTTCTTCCACATTGGACAGCTCATATACTACATCTGACACATTACACACAGCCTCCCTATTTATACATTGGAAAATTATCTTTTGAGGCCTTATGACACGATCTGGGGAAATGAATAAAAGTGAGTTTTCTTTTCTCTTTTGCAGATTTATATGATTTTGTGATCCTTCATGAATGGACAGGGTCACTTAATTCTCTAATGTTTTCTTCACAATAGTAAGCAAATCTACATAAAAATAGGATGTACAAATATTCTACTTCACTGTAACGATAGAATATTGTAATATATGTATTACAAAGGGTGATCCAAGGTCTTGAAAGTTTTGTGCTTTTATATTTTATATACATAAAATATGAACAGGCTCACTAGAACATGCTATCAGAATACTATAAATGTTACCTCATTATTAATATCAAACACTCCTTCTTGAATTTTCTCATAGATTTCTTTTGCTGTATTAATAAATGCCTAAAATGGAAACAAACAAATTAATGAGACAAAACAAATGTGAACATACGATACTCTTCAAAGTTCAATACACACAGGAAAAGTCAATTTCTGCTCATGCTAAAGTCAGTGTGAGTTTTGCCACAGACCTCAATAAGAGCAGATATGAAGATTATTAGGTCCATTATCCTATCCAAAATAGAATATATTGCACATAGCCTACAAAAACAGTGTTGCTTTTCGTAGTAGTGTGGATAGTCTAAAATCTGTTGTTCAATAATTACTGAGCATGACATTATATATATAACCTCAATTTATTTCTGATCCTTATGGATAGATAATATGACAGATGATTCCCTCACCCTTAATATCTTTGTTATATTCCACTCTAGATTAGTCCTTAGCAATGTAAAACTACAAGGTATTTATGATATGATGCAAGGATGCTCTCTGCCTGTTGACCAAAATCTTATACTATCATTTGATAATCATCTAATTTTAAGTTTTATCTTAATCAATCAAATCTTGTTCTTGGGAGGCAATAGGAAGTCATCTGAATAGTAAAAGCCAAAGACTTGGGCTTTTTATAGTGTCTTCAGAAAGCCTACCTTTGAATTCAAAGTAATGACTTGCCTATACTACAGTTAAGGTCAGAACTAACACATTAGTCAGATGTAAGGGAAAAATTAGCACCGGTATTGGGCTACAAAATGTAATCTTGTCCTATTTAGCACTATGGAGCAAGTCAGTACTGAAAGAATCTATAATTTAAGATTTGACTGACAATAGTTAATATCTAAATTCAATATTACAAATCAAATTCTCTTCAGATTGAAACGCCATTTCTGTACAATCATACAAAGGGACAACATCTTCAGCACAGGCTCACCACAGCTGATGTGGATCTAATTCAAATATAAAAAAGTAAACAGGGTTCATGGAGAAGAACAAATCATACCTTTCCTCATTTCTATACTGGAAGCATTTGACTGCTGAACTTGCCACCAGAGCTTTGTTTCCTAATTAACAGGACTGATATGTTTTCACCTTTAAAGGCCTTACAGCTCCCCAGAGTAATCAATCTACTGCAGCTCAATTACTGCACCAAGCATACACCACAGTCAGTGTAGGAGACTTGAATGACTGCAGCAGGAGCAGAAAGATATGAATATGCATAAACTCTAAGTGGGTGATCGAATCATCACAGAGGGTCATGAGAATTTGCAGCAAAATAATGAGAAGAATTAATCATTGCAGATTCACAAGGCACTTAGGAAGCAAGTACGTTTTTCAAACCTGTGTTAAAGTTGAGGAGGAGAAGAAACTGGCTTTCAGCCAGCTATGAATTGATTCACATTCCTCAGAAATTGAAGTTTTCAATATAAAGAAGAAACTTATCTTTGTTTCAGATAACAGACCAATTATTGCAATGGCCTTATATACTCTACTAATTGAAAACTACATTCAAAGCTTGAGAAATTCACACAGCTGGAAACTTCTGTGGATATTCACTTGTTCCCATTAAACTAGAACATTAAACAGAACCATGAAGTCCTGAAAATGTGTTATGATAACTTCATGTAAACAAGCACTTAACAATTGGCACATACAAGATGACTAGTCCTACAAGTCATTAACTGAGCATGCCTACTCCTTACAGTTAGTTCTATTAAAATAAAAAGGAAATCTATCAAAATAATGTTCCAAAGGCTTAGTTTATTTTAGATTAAGAAAACTACATTCTAATTTTCAAGCATAGAAGTTACAAAATATAGTGATAAGTCTCTCTAAAGAAAATAGTTATTTCACACTAAACGTTCAGCAGATAACTTTTAGGAGTGCTTTTTGTCACTCATACGACAGTCAATCAAATGTAAAACATTTTTGCTCAGCGACACTCTGATCACAAACAAGACCCCTAGTTAGCAAGGTTTTTAAGCATATGCCTAATATTAGGAATGTGAGTAGTCCTTTTGACTTCAGTGTAACTAATCATGTGCTTCACATTAGGCACACACTAAACTACTTTGCTGAATTAATGCCTACAACAGCGCATGATTAACAATGGTAGAGAAAGTAATAAAAATATTCTAATCAACTGGCTATCCTTAGAAAAACGTTAAGTAATAGATTAACCACTTGGCACTAGTGGTTCTGCAGCACCAACTATTAGTGGTACTGCACTGTGCATTAGCAGGCCGTGCTGGGAAACAACCACTTCTATAAAGTTAATATATAACTTTAATCCAGATTTTTTTAAGAAGTTGTTTTTCCACATATTGAGCAATATTTGGTAAGTTTACATTTTAAAATTTTCTTCAATTGAACTGATTCTGAAAGTCAGCCATGGAAGTGAAACACTTCACACCTACCACTAAAAATAAATAAATAAATAAAAAAATCTACAAATTTCACTTGGTTTCCTAGAGATTCATACTTTAAGTTAACCCTTCATTTAAACTATGGATAGGCTGAAAATACAAGTAATTAATCAAGGTAGATGAAAATTAAGGTTGATCCACATTAAGACCTCTATACTAGTTTTACTATTCTATAGTGCACTAAATTAGAAAGGGAGGGTGGGTGAAATCATATCTGACTTTCTACCAAAATCATTTGTATACTGAACGTCCTATGTGGAACACTCAGTATATATTTTGAAAGTTCACACAATTATATGAGCTCCAGACCACATTTGACTGAAATAACTATAGAAAAACACAAAATTACAACCAGAGATCTCCATATGTAAAGGTAAGACCCAGTTTTTCATCTTCATAAAGAGAGAATAGAGTCATCAGTGAGATTGTTGAAGGGTGTCAGATCAATCTTTATTGGAAAACTATCTAAGGGTGAAAACACCCACCCCTCCCAGCATTTCATGATTTTATGATGCACACTAGTCTTCCAATTTCCTTAAAGCAAAATACAAACAAATGCTTATTGGATAAGCAATATGAGCTCAACATTCTCAGCAATCAAATCCACCTTAAATCATCATCATGTAGGATATCAAGTGCAATAAGTATCTACACTCCATCTATGATGCAAGACAGGTAGTCTGATCAGTGGGCCCTACCACTAACAAGTAAGAATGACGAACTCACTCTCCCTATTACTACTGGGAGTCTAGAACAGGACTAAACGAATAGCTTGGCTGCAGCTGTCTTAATAGTTTACCAGTCCACAAATAAAGACGGATCCATTCATCCAGAGATCAAAGTTGAGCTCTATACTGGGACTCAGGAAATTTGGATTCTGTGCCTGATTTTGAGAGAAACTTTGGGCAAGTCACTTATATAGTAACTCATTTTTCCCCGTTTGTAAAGCAGAGAAATATCAACTTTCAGCCCCAGAAACTGGTTGTAAGGATAAATCCTGCAGAGTCTTTGTGAAGGTCTTGGACGCTAAGATAAGAGCCACGGAAAAATGTACAAATAAAATGAATCACTGCTGAATTTTGAAGCTTCATAAACACAAGAATAGTGGAAAAACTAAATAAAAATACAGCAATAAAAGAAATTTGCTTAAAAATTAGTTGTCAACCTGTTTTCTGTTCATGTAACATGCTGCCATCTGGTGGCCATATTAAAATCTTATTGTTAATTCAGATTTTCAGCTGACCGACAATCTGAAATACCATTAAAAAATTCTGTAATATGCTATTATGAGAAAAAATACATTTAAAAATAAGTTAGAATTCTAATCAGACAGAAATAAAGGTCACGTATGCTATCTCCATTCCCCCAGCTTCTGAAATTAATTTTCATTCTTATTTTCCACCATTAAATAGTTAAGATACAAAGCATACGTTGCTCTGGAATTCATGTCTGATAAGCCAAGGGATATGCTTGGAAGGAGAAGAGAAGCCAAATATATCTTTATATTAGAAACAGATAAATTGCCAGTGAATATAACAAGACATCGTCTTCATAAGTCTTGAGTATCCCTCATTCTTTTACAAATGAATTCAGTTATGTCTAGCTATGCAGTTCAATAGCCCTGTTAGCATTAGCAGGGAGGTGAGAGGGTAAGGTATATTAAACATCTCTGCCACCTAATCAGGATGTTGGATAGCTATTTGTTGCTTGCTGATTAAAGTTTAAAAAAATAATCCTACAACCAACCAACCAAGCTTAACTGGTGGAAGTTCAACATAGCACACTTAATGTAACTTTAAACTGAGGAAAGCTTATTCCTGCGAACAGTTCAATCTTGTTCAAGGGTTGTCAGCTTTCCTCCTTTTTAAATAGTGTGCATCACTTCTTAGTAGAGTTCCTATAGCAACCTTCCATCCCATTTGTCGTCAGATATTATCCTGACAGAAGCTACATTACTTAGATAAATGATTAATATTAGTAAAGAATTAAGATTTTTAGTGCAATTTAAAAGCTGGAAATTGGAAGAACCAGCATCATGTGACTAGCCAGCTTTCCACAAACCAACAGTGCCAGGTGATTAGCACCAAAGCATAAGCACCTGGATTAACCCAGGCTGAGTATGAACATTCCCACAGTATATGCGTTGCTATGTTCTCATTGTTGATATACTTAGTTGTGTGTGCCTATGGGCATTTCCAATGATTTTCGGTGTTTATATAGTCCAGGATTACTTCCAGTCAATTCTGTCAGTTCTGGTAGAACCCAACTGAACCCTCAGGTGAGGAGAAACTGAAGGAAGACCTCTGGAGGACTATCAGGGATTGCCTGCATCTTCACTGCAAAGTGGACATGTTCTAGCAAAAGTTAAATAAAGCATAACTTACGCTCTAAATCATACTCATAGCCATGAAAGCACAATCAGTTCAAAGGATAAATGAGCACATACCTGATAGCTGTGGTGTATGGACAACAGGAAGGTCTGGGCAAATTCATGAAGGAGCACAGGTTAAGACTACAGTGTAGACATACCTTGATGCAAAAAACTCCTCTGAAAAGCTAAAGTTATATTTGAGTGACCACAGCATGGAACTCCAGCTCATGCAATAAATAAATCTGCCAGTCTAAGTGCCGCAAGACTCCTTGCTTTTCTTGCTTTACTAGACTAACACAGCTGCACCTTTGGAACTTGGCAAGCCCATCACCATCCCTTAAACCACTCCTTAAAACTAACTTAACATTACCAGAATAGAGACAGTCCTTTACCTTGGGAAAGGTCAATATCCCTATTGACAAATATAATCATAATAAATGCCTTTAATTCCCACTGGACGCTGGGCTGCTTTTAGTGCATTGCCACTTCTTCCGTCTACCCTAGGAGGAACATACTCCATCTAATAATATAAAATATTACCCTCATTTTACACATCAGCAATAACTCACTCAACTGGTGGGGGGGTAGGGGAGGAAGGTAAGGAAGAGTACTAGTTTAGGATGAGTAGGCCCTTTATTGTCCCATAAATATGAATTTAGTACTTGTGAAGACAACTTAAGCAGCAGCTCTGGAGTGAGAAGTCTTAAAATCATCCATAAAATATGATCGGTATTGACAACTCTTGAATAAACTTCCCTATCAATATACCTCTACTCTCTCAGTATATTTCAAGGTGGAAAGAGAGTTCAGTCCCTATAAGTAGTCAGTCTGACCCCTCTATCAGCACCATCCACAACTGTACTCTACCAATATGTGGCAATGGTAATCTTTGCATTGACCCTAACAGAAACTAAACTGACCAATAATTTGTTTCACAATAAGAGAGCTGCAATGCTTCGACATTAACAACCTCCCTCATGTTCCTGCTATTTGTCTGTCAATGAATCATCTGTAAACATCGTTTCACCATCTAATATGTCAACAACTACAGTAAAACTCTACTCTTCTTGGGCTCTTGGCTAATTTTTTCTTCACCACTGGCTTTATCCTGAAAAAAAATACTTGATATTTAGAATTAAGGTAACATGAAGAAACTATAGTACAAAACAGAGTGTGCTATCCAAAATACTTGAGAGAAGCCAGTGCACTAGTTAGTGATTCTCATGGGAGCAGAGACCCAGTCTTGAGTGTTCAAGGTACAGCTAGTGAGAGAAACTCAGTCTGTCCAGAGCTAATCTACTCCAAACATTTCCCTCTATCTTACATGGTAGGAGGGATTTGTTAATTTGCCTGTTAAAAATATATAAATATATTTAGCTCTTATAACACACTTTTCACCTATATCTATCAAAGAATTTCAAAATGAGGTGAAATATCTCCATTTTACATATGAGGAAACCGAAGCACAGAGAAGTGAAGTTGCTTGTCCAAGATGACACGTGAGCAGCAGTCAACTGTTTGCCACAGAGTTTCTGTGGTAGTTTGAATGGGTTTCATAAGAGGTAGTGCTATTTTGATGGAACTCTTAGTATTGGAATGACCAGCTATAGGGCCCACTGACTACATTACCTCCTCAGCTTTGAGCCCCATGTTCTAGGCCAAATACTACAGCAGCTTTTGATGGGCTAAAATGTCTATGGAGGGTGGGGACCAGCAGATGTTCCTCTCACTGCCCTATCTATTGATGAAGACAAGCATGCCTTGGGCAGGGTCTGTTCCACCTGTCCTTCAGGCTTGCAGGACTGTCACTGCATGGTGATGTCATGTATAGTGCCCAGTCAGGCCTGCTGCTGATTTCCACTTTCCTCTCAGTTCCAACCAATGACCCCTCCAGCAGGGAGGGGGAGGAGCTGTCCTTCCAAGGTGAGGGCCTGGGGGGTGGGGGAGATCTCTGGAGAACCCTGGGGCCTGAATGGCATCCAGAAGGGCCACTCTACTGGCAGCTGCCAATGCACTGGCCATGGCCCCAGGAGGAAGACTCATCCCATCTCCTGCCTGACACCTCTTTGACCGCTGCCTGCCATGATGGGAAGTGCATGACAGCCTCCAAGTCAGAAGATTCTGGAGTCCAAGCATGGGGACCACAGCAGTGCTGATTGGGATGGTGCCAGAGTTGTCCCACAGAAACAGTGATCAAGGCCACACCAGGGCTGGCTTGCTTCTTGATGGCACCATGCCCCATGCCGCCAAGGCTCTCTATGACCTGGCAGGAGACTGCTGTAATGTCATAGTTATTAGGTCTCTAAAAGGTGCCCAGAATGGATGGGATGAGTCCTTCCATGGGATGCGCTGACTAGTCTTTCACCACCGATCTCACCATAGGTGAGTGCACTCTGTCAGTTTTCTCACATCTCTTGCAACGCATTGGTGAGTGGAAACAATGCCAGGATGCCTTCAATGCTGGCGAGAGGTGGTACCTGGATTCTCTGGGTTCCAAGGTTGTCTTTAGTGCTGATGACTTCCTTATTATGAATAGTGCACTGGGGCTGACTGGCTGGAGGTGAAAAGCTGCCTCCATGAGAAGGTCTTTCACTTTGAGCCTTCTCTTCTTAATCCTGGATTAGACTAGTGATTCACCTAGATGCTTCAAACAGGAAGCTTGAGGAGTTGCCATTAGGCACAGCCTTATGGCAAGACCCATACGGCTTAAACTCCTTGGGCAGGGGGGGAATAAAATTTTAACTATTTACAGTTATCTGCATTACAAGACACTAGGGGAATGCTTGCTGAAGCAAGAGGAGCGCCAATGACCAGTAGGTATGCTAAAAAGGAACTGAAGAGGCAGAGTTCATATGTGACCATACTGCACCACAGTGAAACAATTCCAGAAGCTGCCCAAACCAACCGATGGGTACTGCTATGAGAAAAGTGTTCAGACAACTGGACATGCTGTGTGAACACACCTACTTGGAACTGACATGAGCAAACACTCAAAGAAACCCTGTTTTCCAGTCCAATGGACCATGCTGCTTCCTTTAAAAGTGAGACTGACTATTACTGCTTAGAGCCAACACCAACCATCTGGTGTTCCTTTAATCCATAATTTTTTGTGTTACCTATTGATTAAATGCATAATGCCATGCTAATTCAAGATTTCGGTTGTAAAGTGCACATTAAATAAATAAATAAAGATGAGGTTAAATTTCACCCCTTTGTGTACATGTGCATTACATTAATAGCTTTTAACATGTTCTCACACACCCTCGAACACCACAATACACACCTAAGAATGTAACCAAGAATGTAAAAAGGTCCAGTTGTAATGCATGTGCAAGGGTAAAAGTTGAGGTTTCATGTTGCATCTTAACATCTAATTGTGACTTTAAGTGGTATTAGTGTTGGGGTTTTTTGTTTGTTTTTTTTTTAAACAGGAAAACAGAAAACTCCTTGATTCTATAATTAGACAAAGGACAATTAGTGTATTAATATAGTAGGTTAATTGAGCATTTCCATTCCTGTGTAATTACCTGCTATTATAAAATAGCATACGCATCTCTAATCTCTCTTGCCAACCTCCTAGGATACTGTTTGTACCTTCCTCCCTCAATTTTGAAAATGCTTTTTGCATTTTGAATTGAGTCAATCTGTAAAAATAAGATGCAAGTTTAAAATGCAAAAAGCTTCCACAAACTGGTATACCAAAAAAAAAAAAGGGATCTTATGAACTGGCAGGGTGCTCAGGCTGTTTTACACATTTATTAAATTGTATAATTAGCAAACATTGGCTACAAAAAAAATGCATGGTCTCTGGGTTTTTGCAGATACTTACAGCACTAACATCCAGGTTCCCAAACTGGAGATTGCAACCGCTATTTTTTTTTTTCTTATATTGCTAAATGGACAGGGATTGAAAGCAGACCACCACCTACATGGATAAATTGTGACCAGCATCTGCAGAAGCTAAAATGGCTCTTGGTATGGTTATGGTTAATTGGGCAAATTCATATCTTGACTCAATACTCATTTTGACAATGCATCAGGTAGCAGATCAGACAGTGGGAGAGGGAAGTGTAAGTTTGCTTTTGACATCTTATTTGATGCAAGTTCATTTGAAAATATTAGGAGTTACTGTATAAATCCACAACTCAAAGAAGTTGAATATGGCAAATCTATTACACCATCATGTTCATTCTCCTGTCAAAGCAGAATTGTTCCAAACAGTACATATTTTGTAGTCCAAATATATTTCTCAAGCAATGATGCTTCCACCACTCACTTTGGAAAATTAATCTAGAAGTCACTTCTAAGATAAATGGTTCTGATATCTGGTCCACATTTCTTTTGCTTAATTCCATTTGTTTAGTTCTAGTTAGTGTACAGTTACTTGATGATCTATCACCTCATGACCTTTAGGTTGTGAAATCAACAGAAGACAATGGGAGATCTGAGTACAGAAGGCTTGCAGGAACTGCTCTCTATTTTTTAATTCTTTCTTCCTAAATTAATCCACCCATGCCAGAAATAACCTCTTCCTGGACACCCTCAGATTTCTTTACATCTTTTTGTCACTGACTGAGTACCCAGAATTGAATGCAAGTAAATGTAGCCTCAATGTTTTATGGAAAGGCATTATGCACCTCACTTCTTCACAGCATGACCCCTTTAGCTTATGCAATTCAAAATAGCAATACCTACTCATCCTTCAATGTAAAATCAAATTTGGACTTGTATTCACCATGTTATCTTGGCTTCATTTAGAACAGCAGTCTCAAACACACAGCCTGTGGGCTGCATGTGGCCCCTAAAGCTATTTCCTGCAGCCTGCAATGACACTACTGTTACTGACATTTGCAATATACTTGTATGCAAAGGTTTCAGTGGTGCGGCCCTTGGACTAATGTACTAGTCCTCATACGGCCCTCTACTAGTCCTCACGCAGTCCTTGTAGTGATTTGAGTTTGAGACCCCTGATTTAGAATCATGCTTTCCTAAGCATTTCATAGACTCTCAGGGTTGGAAGGACCTCATGAGGTCATTTAGTCTAACACCCTGCTAAAAGCAGGACCACCGTAGAGTTCTCTAAGCCACACTGGGCACCTTCCACATTTTCTGTCCTTTCTGCACACTGGAATGGAGTCTTCCTGTGCCTTTAGTAGGGTTTCTGTAAAATACAACTAGCTCTCTTGGATGCCTTATCCCTTCAGATTAGCTTCCCAAGGGATCCTGCCCATCAGTCCCCTAAGGGAGCCAAAATCTGCTTTTCTGAAGTCCAGAGTCTGTTTTCCTTCTTTCTTTTCTTCCTTTGATCAGGATCCTGAAATCTACCATATCATGGTCACTGCTGCCCAGGTTAACATTCACTTCTATTTCTGTGATTAACTTCTCTATTTCTGAGCAGCAGGTCAAGAGGTGCAAGCCCCTGGCTGGTTCCTCCAACATTTGTACCAGAAGTTGTCCTCAACGTTCTCCAAAAACTTCCAGGATTGTCTGTGCACTGCTGTATTGCCCTTCTAGCAGATGTCAGGGTAACTGAAGCCCCCCATGAGAATCAGGGCCTGTAATCTGGAAACTTCCACTTGTTGTCCATAGAATGCCTCATCCACCTCCTTTTTCTGGTCTGGTTGTCTACAGCAGACACTCATATCACTCTTGTTGCACTCTCCTCTAAACTTAACTCACAGACTTTCAACAGACTTGCCTCCACTTTGATAGTGGAGCTCTGAGCAGTGATAAAGCTGTTTTACATATAGTGCATAAAGCTCTTTTAAACAGTTTCCCTCATTTTCCCCATTATCTTCTATAAGCCAAAGTTCATTATGTTTCCTGCTTAGTTTTAACTTCCCTAGATCCTCTTGATTATTTTATGATCATGTCATCTATTAATTTAGTACCACCTGCAAAGAATTAAAAAGTGCTCTTTACCTCTTCTAGGAAATGCTGTAAAACCTTCCTATTTGATGAAACTTTCTTATTGCAACCTTCTTCATCCTTCAAATCCCCAATGAGACACATCCTCACCCACAGAGAAGTTTAAAAAACTCAGAAGGATAACTGCCAGGAAGTCCACAAAGTTCTCTAGAGATTTTGCTAATGGCAATCTATTTTATATGGAAGGCACACAGACACTATACTGAAGAGCAACAGCACTAACATTAAGATACTCACTTTTTTAGCAAAAGAAACAATGAGTCCTGTGGCAATTTTAAAGACTAATAAATTTATCTATCACATGAGCTTTCTACAAGTGTGGGGGAGGGACCGTAATCAAGCAGATCTGGTTGGGGTAAAGGACTGGAATGAGGGAAAGATGTGCTCACTTCTAGGCATCTTTCCTTCTCTGTTTTTGACCCAAAGAAGGATGACCCGCAGCTCCCTGAGTTTCTTGCGCGCCATGCAGATTTTTTCCCTGCCACATAGGGACTGATTGAGTCCTGGATCATTAATAAAGATTGGGTCCAACCCTTATGCCCCACTAGATTCGTCCTCTCACTTTGATACATTACAGCTCACAACTACAGCTATTTGCCCTTCAGACAGTTTTCATTCTATGTATTCTCACTCACATCCAAGTCACAATGTAGATATTTTAGGTACAATTTCTGAGACAGTAGTTACTAAATTCACTACGGACCATTAATATCCTAACTCTATATACAGAAGTGTGAAATGAGGTCTAATGAATGCATGCTGTTTATTGTTCATGGTACCATTATACCCAAAAGGCTTATTGAAACTATTAACATTTCATTCATTACATTAACAGCAACTGAAATTGGCTTTCCTGGATGGTTATTGTCAGACAATACCCCCAAAATTCTTTTGAGGGGTTATGTGGAGATGGGAAAGAATATCAATGTTACACAGCTTCCCTCACTTTCTTCCAGTGCCTCCCTGTTTCTTCTTGGCTTTTCAGAAACTTTTGTCAAAACTTTCTGTTTTGAGTATGTAAATACATTTTAAAAAGCGTTCTTATCACCTCGCATATACATCCTCTATGCCTGTATCTTGTCTCCAAGAACGGCCTGCATCAGAGCTTCAGGGGGAGTGTACTGATCAGGACAAGTATAGAGTGATCCATCCCTGTCTCCTACTCCCAGCTTCTGGTGGTCAGAGGTTAAGGCCACCCCACGCATGGATGTGACCCCAATTGCCTTGGCTCCTAGCCACTAATAATCTGTCCTCCATGAATTTATCAAGTTCTCTTTTAGAACACAAATTATACTTTTGGCCATCACTGTATCTCATGATACTGAGTTCCACAGATTAGCCATGAGTTGTGTGAGAAAAACTCCGTTTTGCATTAAACCTGCTATCTATTAAATTTCATCAGTTGACCCGTAGTTTTTGCTAACAAATATTTGAGAGAGAAGCCCATGCCAAACTAAGTTACATGAGACTCAATATTTTGACTGTTTTTGAAGTGACATTAAATCCATACACAATTTTCTTAAACTGAAAAATACCAAATTCTGGTAGAAAGTAGTATAACAGGGAAGTTAAGCACTTCAGTCTCAACAATTTACTCAGTTTGATGTGTCCACTAAAAATATATTTTCTCAGAATTTGAAAAACAAGGAGTAGAGTGCAAGTCATATTTGTAAGAGAGTAATGAGATTACAAAACACTTCGTATTATAAAGGGTTGGGGGAATATGTTAAATGATTGTAGCTTAGAACTGAGTGTTTAATTAAAAGGTTATCAAAAACAACTGTAAGCGCAGTTACCTCCTCAACATTAGAAGCAGTTTTGGCAGACGTCTCCATAAAAATAAGTCCATGCTCCCGTGCAAATGCTTCACCTTCTTCTTTTTTCACTTCTCTTCTAGATTCTAAGTCACTAAGATTGACCATACAAAAGACAGAGTTACTTACCTTAACAATTGGGGGGGGGGGGGGAAGAGGGAAAGGACTCAAAGCAGTATTCTTTACAGATATATCTTCTGGTCACATGGTTTTCGTGTGCTTTTCATCAAGGGAACTATTCAGATTTATTACTTAGAATTTTTACCTCAAGTCAGATATGCAGCAGCGATACAATAAGGGAAGGATTGCATACCACATCTGTTTGTAGTAATAAGTTGGTGGGGTCTGGGTTTTTTGATTTGGTTTGCTTTTTTTGGACCTAGACCTTCAGCACAGTAAGAACCTGCTTCTAGAAGAAGAACGTAGGAAAGCATGCATGCACAGAAACTAATTTGAGATAACTATTGTTATAGGCAAGCAAATCTCCTCTCAAAGTAGCATTATCAATTGATCCACAGCATATATTTATACAAATAAGACATTTTGTGATCTAAAGAGCAACTAGCCAGTTTCGTTTTCCGATTCACATGCACAGACTGCAAATGCTGCAAGAGAAAAGCTATCATTCAGTCAAAAAGCTGATATTACAAATCAAAGATAAGTATTTCAAAATGTTTCTAGGTTGCATTAAACCTTGTTTCTTTCAAAACAGTTCTTGGTCTTGAATTTGCATGCCCATAAACACTTTTACAACAAGCAGATGAACTTGAATGACTGATACATAAAGCCACTCATTTTCTATATCCTAAGTAGTGCAGATGAAAAATTATTATTGTACTTGTACTGGACAACTAAAAAAAGTGAGATCAGGTCTTCAGCATTATATTAGGTGACTGTAATAGCTGTGACCATTTCATTCTTGAGAACTCAGATTTCATTAGATGTTCAGAGTGCCATGTCTATTTCCCATCTGTTCTGTTTACCTTCATCTTAGAGAGCAGGGGTTACATTTTAAAAGAAATTCTACCTAACTGTGCATACAAAATATGTATTTGCAAACCTAGTTACAAGTAAATTGGAAACTAAACACATATTAAAAGGACAGGATCTTGTAGTGGTCAGTCATAGATGCTATTAGTGCCATACTGGTTTTATCATGACAATTCTGATAAACAACAAGCAGACCTGAGAGAGGTCTCTCTCTAATATTTTATTTAGGTTTACTTTTTAATCATGCCCCTTGCACTTCTATTTTTGCATCACAAGGCAGGTATCGGATATTTTGATTGTCTTGTGTGACTAGAACAGTTTTGACCATATAATTTGAATAAGTTCATGTACTAAGACAATTCTGCATTTATCAAGATACTACAAGATACTGTATAATGAATAAAACTTTTAAGAAATAAAAAGCTTTCTTTCAGGATATTAAACATCTGACTCAAAGTTTGGAGCAGGGTAGTAAAGTGTTTCTTCTGGGAATCCTGGAATACCTGCCCTAATAATGACTTTGAGGCTTGAGCTAACTTGCATATGCATAATCTGCCTGTCAGTTGAGATCTGTACATTTAAAAAGTGATCCAGAATTTGTATGGTATTTTAAAATGCCTTTACAGTTAATGTGTTAAAACACAAACACACAACAAAGGTTTAAGTTACATTTCAAATATTCATGTAAATATCAGATAGAATAGATTGCTGCTTTGAAATTTCTCACACAGATGCACATATTTGTGTATGTACATTATAAAAACTACAAAAATCTGAACACATTATATATATGAAAATTCTCCTATACTCTCTTCTTAACTCAATGAGTTGGCTTCTTTGTTTCCAACTTAAATTTTCCTAACAAGATATTAGGGTTATTCTGCAAAATTCTATGTATTCTCTTTTTTTAACTTGGAAAAAGACTGACCCGAAACAACGTTACACCAGTTTTAAGCTAAAACAATTCCACTGATTTCAATGCAGTTGCATCAGTTTAAAACTTGAGTAAGGCAATTGCAAATCCTGTCTACATTTAAAAAAAATAAAATAGTGAGTTTAAAGTCTTGTCTGTTTCTTCTGGTACCCAAGGTTGCAGTCTTCTCCCGAACTCACCCATTCCAATAATTTAAAATCTGTGGTCTTATTAGACTGGTACAGCTAAAATGGTTTGCCATTAGTTTTTCTTTTGAAAGGATTAAGTGATAGGACCCATATTGTTTTGGTGCTTTGTCACAGTACAGATTTAACACTATTTGCACTGTACAGTCTTACTCTATATTCTTTGCATATATTTTATCAAATGTTTACAATGGAACTCCTTAATAAGCAGTTATCTTGGACTGTGGTGTTAGTGACACAATGGGAGTTTTCAAAACATTCTGAAGTTATTAATTTTATAGTAATATAAAAAAATCAACAGTGCTGTATAACGGTTGCTGGCTACTGAGATATGACTATTTAACTTTTTGGAATGTGCTAGTATACCAGTAGGATGTCAAACACACAAAAACCCAAAGTTATGGTAGTATCAATACTTGCCTTTTCCTTCCCCCAATCTTAAATAATTTTCCGGATTACCAGAATTCAAGAGAGAAAGCCACTATAATACATACATTTCAGCTGGTTCCCCCCACCCCCACCTTTAAAGCCTAGTGAAATCTAAAGAAAAATCAGAAAGGCTGTTCCTTAAAGATTCCTACTCTTTTGCTTTAGGGTTATAGCTCTTTAAAGGCATTTCAAAAATCTTACCACATTGTAAAGTAATAGTTAAGAGATTTCTATACATTATGCTGAAGTAATACAAGTTCTAGGTATGACAATGACTGTGACACAAAGAAACGAATCACCACACACCTGGTTATGTATTACTGTTAACATATTAGTATAATTGTAAAATAATACCTTAAGGATCTGCAGTGTATCTTAGCAGGAGGAAAACAAACAGAACCAAATCCCCTACCAGCTTGGGAGAAAGCGCTCACCACAGTCTCCATGCAGATTTTTTTTTCTCCTTTTTCTCTCGAGTAGAAAAGGAGTATAGCCCCTGTAAGCTCTCCCCTGAAAATGTGTGGGAAGAAGATGGAAAGCTGACAAAGGTGGACAGGAAAGAGCTGGGGCCAGGTCAGAAGACAGTTACTGCTCTTTCTGCTGACCAGATTGGCATATATGGGGATTATTCATACCCCAGGCAGCCTCAAACAAGTCCTTTTTACCAGGATTGAGCAAGTAACATCCACTCACAAACTACACAAAAGGACCAGGTATCTATTTATGAGTGTGGAGATTATGTTTTCACCTTTTCCTTGGGGGCTTGGTAGAAATCTTTTCCTCACTGCTAAACTGGTTGTGGCACTTTGTTTTTTTCACCTTCCCCACCAGCAGGCCTGGGACTGATGAGGTGAAGCAGGGGGATTAGGTGACAATACCACAACACAGTACATAAAACTTCACAAATATCTAGTGCAGGTCCTTGGCATAAAAGGGATATGGTTTTCAGATAAAATGGACTGGAAAAAGGTTTTGAAGGAAAGAAGCCCTTAAGGGAACTGAGAAGGGGATCTGAGGGATCCTACAACTGGAATAGCAGGAAGATGATCCTATATAGTCTCCATTTCATCTTATACGAGATGGGGACGTCAGGGTCACAGCAAATGGATGGCTGGGCCAAAACTGGGGATTATTTGAAATGATTAAGAAAATGATCACGCCCTCACTGTACAATTTACTTGCAGGTACCCCCTAAAATTTTAAGTGAAAGTTGCAGCCTAATTAAACCACATCCATCATCATCTGTCTTTCTTCCAAACACAGCTGGACAAAGATAAATTATATTATGCAAAACAGTGTGACATTTACATCCCAAGTACACCAAACGTAGATTTAATTTGCCACAAAAATACATTGTTTTCCTCACTGCCATATTTTAGCTCACATGAGAAGCAGCATGTATAACCACTAATTTAAGTAAAACAGGTTTAGTTTGTATATCTTACTCAGAAGTGTTAACTTTTGCCAGTTTGACTCCTCAATCCATTTCACTGGCTAACAGCAAATTGTCATTTAACCCACAACCTTTTTTTCCCAGATTATATGCAACATGAATCTTTCATGCAGACTTCACAATTCCTTAACTTCAGAGTCTACTAAAAATCAACTTTACAGGGAAATAAGATTTTAGAGAAAACGATCAGATTAATGAGCCCACTTGTGAAATGAGCTGATAGTCAGTTCAACAGAATAGACAGGTAGCTATCTACCTTACCAAAAAAATCCATAGACAGACAAACCACCATTGCAACTAACACCATTGTGGAATCTCTCTGGAATGGAGATAGGTTAAGCTCAGATCAGGAAAAGGCAGCTGCAGAGACGATGTATCGTTTAATTCTGAACTTCTTCCTTCTCTGTTAGTATTTGAAACTGAAGTTCCAGATTTTTACCCAAAATCATCTTTCTAGTATGTTGATACAATTCACTGAATGAAAATGCTAAACAACTCAAAATGAGTTAGTTGATTTAATAATTGCTATTAAAAAAAAACCCTCTCATTCAACCATTTCAGAACTGAGAGCATTTTTAGTACATTTGGATTGCTTTGGCTGAAAATTAATAGGCTTGGTGTTGAAAATGAAAGTAGGATAAAAAGCATACCAGTACCCAAGGTCAAATACAAGAAAGATATGATTAGATAACCAGTTACTGTGTCACAATTTGTTGCAAATACTTTATCTTTTTCAACAAGCTAATAGAGAGGTAGAAGTTTTCAAAAAAGTCAAATCAGGCCTATTTTCGTTTCATTTACTGAAAAAATTCATTTTTGACAATGTACACCCCTTAATTTTTTCACAATAAATGCATTTATGAAATGTCACATATGAGTTTTTAGTATCATATTAAAAATGCCTCCCTCTCCAACAGAAAAGGCACAGATTTTTGTCTAATGTAAGGAAAAAACTAATTATTTGACATAAATATTCAAGAATTTACATTTCAAGTATTAGAAACAGAAACAACTGATAAAGAAATGAAAAATAAGATTAGAAGATTAATACATAGCATCAAAAGCTAAAACTAAAAATTGGGCTTCATCTTTTTTAAATTAAAATTTCTTCTGAATCATCTAGCCAGAGCATGAGTACACACAACTCACCAATTATGTGGCTTATTACATCCAGAATACTTAGGGAAAAAAAGTATTTTAATGCACTGAAAATCTTTATATTAAAGATGAAAGATTACCTAAAATTAGCACAGATTATAAAAAATTACAAATATCAGAGGAAAATTTTTCCCTGAACAAGCAGGTCATAAAGCTTTATTACCTGCAAACTCCTGAACTTCTACCTCATAAAGGTTTATTTTTACCTTTTATTTCCAATAAGCATAATGACCATGTTGGAATTGGAATGCTGGCGAGCATCTTCTAACCAAGTTGTCAAGTGATTGAAAGTGTCTCTCCTGAGTTTGAACAAGAGTGAAAATTAACAGTGGTGTTTCAGAAAAGTATTTACCCAAATGCTATCATGCATTTTTCTATAGTCATTTATTTTAATAAGAAGATTTCTTGCATTAAGTTCACACATCAACCAATACACTAATTATAAGGTGAACTCGATATACGCTGTGACACACAATACAAACAGTAAAATCCTGGCCCCAATGAAGTAAACAGCAAAGCTTTCACTGACTTCAGTGGACCCAAGGTTTCACCCATAATCTGCACCAAGTACTCCTGCTTCTTGGGGTGGGGTGGGAGAACTTTTGTAGTTGCATGAAGCACATTGAAAAGGACACCAAAAAATGTAAGTTGTTAAACTAAACTAATGTATAGATTTTGTTACTCATTTATTGCAATTTTAAATGAAGATTTCCAGTTTGAGTTATTCCAGAAGGGTAGCCATGTTAATCTATTGTTCAGCAAAAAAAAAAAAAAAAAGTTCTGTGGCACTTTTAAAGATTAACAAATTTAACACACAAGCTTGTGTGTGCATAATCCACTTTCTTAGGTGCATGAAACAAAAACTGCAGTGTATCATGATATGTATTACACACACAAGAGCGAGTCATGAGGTCGATTCAAACAGTTCCAGAGGGGTTGCTGTGCTAGTGTACATTAGAAATATAAGCAAGTTGTTTTAATTCAAATCATGCAGGAAGTGGATGAGAATGTTTAAAGAGGTGAAATTACTTTTTATACTGAGTTAGCTGCTTTAAGTCCCTATTCAGGCCAATCTGATAGTGTGAAGTTTGCATATGAATTCCAGCTCTGCAGTCTCTCTCTGAATTCTGGTTTGAAGACTTTTTTTGCTCAAGTATAACCTTCAGCATCCATGGACATTATGTAACAGACATGAAGTGTTCTCCTACTGGTTTGTGAATGTTACCATTCATTCACTACCACAGCAACCCCTCTGGAACTGTCAGAATTGACCTTGTGATACACCCTTCTCTATGTCTATATACCTAACATTATTGCAGTTTTCATTTCATGAATCTAAAGTGGGTTATGCTCACAAAAGCTTACGAGTTAAATAAATCTGTTAGTCTTGACAAGTGCCACAGGACTCCTTGTTTGCCTACTTTGAGTTATGTCACGCATTTCAGGCTGCTGCTCCTTTTGCTGTAAAGTCTTCCATCTGACCCACCACTCTCTTCCTTTTCTTGGCCACTAGTGATATGGGAGATTTTATCCCCATCTTCCCTTCTGCCTGCTAGGATATTTCTAGCTTAAGGGAGCAGGGCGTAAAAGATGAATTGAGGAGATGGGTGATAGGTAAGAAAGGTCATTAAGTTCAAAGATGCTTCAAATTCAGCTGTCAAGGGGGTTCCTGTTATTGGCACAGTCGACACATGAGGTTGAGGGTTCAGAGTACTAGCAGATGACTAGCTGCCTAAGAAGTTACATCTCATGACTCAAGCAGTAAGCTCCCTTTGCACTGAAGCTTTCCTACTGATAACAGCCAGAATTCCCCCTGGGGAAAAAGAAGAGACAGACAGACAAGAAGTAGTAAACCAAAGCAGGGAAGACACAATGGAGGTTGACTACACAAAAGTCAGCAAGTCTGCTACCAAGGAAGTTCAAACAGGATCCTTTCAGTAGTGTAACAACTGTAGATTTCACTACTGTAACTTTCACTAACAGTAACCAATAACAGGCCTTACAAAATTGTAAAGAATTCTTCTAAATGAGCTAAATAATTCAACTTTTAAAAAAAAAAAACACACACTAATGCAGTAGATATAATAGCAACTGACACAATCAAGAGATTTCTATTCTAAACCCCATTTTCAAATGCTCAATTTTTCAGGTTTGGTCTTTGCCTAAAGGAAAATATATTTTAGGGAGTTTAAGAAGTTTTTTTCTTTTAAAGACAAAATAAATAATTTTTACATACAATCTTCACTCTCCTTGCATCAAAACCAAACAAAAACCCAAACAAAACAAATTTGTGCACAAAGATGCTTGTTCCCTTAAAATAAACTTTCTGAACAGCTGTACAACTGCAGATGTAAAAATGAAACTTAGAATGGAAACGGACCTTATTTAGAAAGCTGTTACATGTTGATGAAATTTGTTTAAACTTGGGCATTATGACCCTTTAAAAAAAGTCACACACTGTACATTTCACCTTTTTGTTAGCTTGTAAATGTGAATAAGTTAAGATGTGTAGTGAAAAAAGTATAATGAAAAAATGCATGAATGATGGCAAGGATTCTGTAAAGGTTATGGGTGCAAAAGAAGGTCTGCTGTACATTTAGCAAGGTTTGTGCACACTTTGTAGTTACTTACACTCTAATTCTGCATTCAGAATCTCATATCCACCAACACAGTTTTCAAACCAGGAGCAGGAGCTAATTGTGTAAATGCTTCAGAAGCCCCTGATATATCTTAGGCCAATGGTATTATTGCTATACTGCAACTATAAGGTGAGACTGCAGCATGTGTAGGCTGACTTTATACAGGATATACACAGAGAGCAGAGGTCAAGGTCTGCTTTCAGCATGAACTCTGATATTTCCTTAGTGCTTAACCATGCAACTGTAACAACTATTAAAAAAATTATGTGTAGCATTTCCTAGTTTTCTGGGGTAATTGTTTTTGTTTTTTTAAAGAAAATAAAAAGGGGGGAGCAACTGACAAGTAATTTACTCTCTCTAACGTGGAAGCGCTGTTTTTGCAATAAAAATCACATATGTAAATTCTATAAGTGTGAATTATTTGATTATATATCCTGTAGGGCTTCTAAAATTACATATGACATGGCATAGCATGTATGTTTGCGATACATTTAGATAAACCTGAGCTAGTTTTGACTAACCTAGCTCATTAAAATAGGAGTGAGTTGTGGCAGTATGGTTGGCAACAAGGGCTAGCCACTCAAATAAAGCCCACCTAGGATTGCAGGTGCTTACATATTATATGGGGGCGGGGGGGTACACCATTAAATTAGAGACCATATGTTACTGAAGGTGAGGTTCAACCTCCACTTGGCATTTTTTGACATGGAAGATTTAAACCAGGTGACACTGATACACCACACATTACAGTTTTTGAATGGATTGTATATTAGTTTATTTTACTTGCCGACATTAAATTTATCTGTAAAATTTCTGCAGACAAAAGTGTTTATTTGTATATTCTGAAATATTTGATGTCCTTCATTAAATTTCTCACCTTGTAATGTCATACACTAGTAAAGCCCCTGCTGCCCCTCTGTAGTATGACCTTGTGATGGAACGAAAAGACTCCTGCCCTGCCTGTAGGAAAACAAAAGTTCAGTTATTTCATTTATTAAATTACATCTGTGACGAAAGCTATGGACTTATTACTTACATTGAGAGGCTTGGGGGGGGGGGGTTGGGGGGAAGGGCTTAGGGAACAAAGCCTCACTAGTTCTGGAAAGAAAAGTCACATATAAGAAGATGACTACAGCAGTGTGCCATTAAGGGGAGGGGGGGGGGGGGAGGATCAGGAACAAGACCTCTAAACCTTTTTTGGCAATCCCTGACAACCCAATTTACTGAATGGCTTCACAATACATGAATCATTATTAGAGCACAGAATGGACTCCTAGCAACTAAGCTCTGAAGACAAATTTGAAAGGAAGCAAATAACCCAGAGCTTCACATTTGAATTCAATAACCCGCTCCCTGGGGCAGCTGTTGACACTAGAATAAATAAAGCCCATTGTAAATAAATGATGAATGACATCTTTACGCCCACCATCTGCTGGTGTAAAGGTTGTTGGAAGGCCAAGGATGCAGATTTTATCCGTTATATCATAAACTGCAGCCAGCTTTCAACAGTCTTCAGATGGAATTCTTTCAGTAATCATTTTATTACAAAAAACAGAAAATGGTTCAAAATTTAATTTCATATCATTCTGCTCTACATTTAATCAGTTTCCTTTGTATTTGATATATAATGCTTGTCAGAAGGCAACAGGATGCAAGAGTCATTTTCAGACCCACTGGTGAATCAAACACCAGAGATCCTGCATAAATTAAGCAGTTTCTCTTTTTTGTAGATAAGAATTTCTATTATAACAGTGTCTCAGCACAAAGGATGTGGCCCACTGATTCATATTTATGGTCATATTGAATGATTCTCCACTTTGGTTTTATCCCCCTCTTTGCACAGTCCAAATATCCTTAACCCTTGGAAATGTCACTATGAAGATTTCAGAGACGTTTCCCCCATGCTACTACCACCACCACCACCACTTGGAAAGATCCATTTCTGTATGTATAATATTAATTCTTCCAGACAAGGGAACCAATGACAAATGTATTTAGTCAACTGTACCATGATTAGAGAACATTTCACACAAATTAAGACAGGCTCAATGGACAGAAGTATAGGCCTAATTCAGCTCCTGGAAAATGCAGAAACGCACAGAACATCCCAAACTCCCTCTCCCCTCTTCCCAAGAGGACTGCTTACTAGCATCAGACAGTCATGTTACAAATACTGATATGGGAAATATTTGTCTCCCATTCTAAGTCATATCATACATATAGGTCTTCTAGTAATATCAGAAAATGCCACTGAGTAGCATCAGGAAATAACCAAAACTTATGGTTAGGAGGTCTCACAGGTAGTAAAATATTACTATTCAGCTGAAATTATGACAATAATGATTTCTGGTAAAAGAAGACCAAGATTAAGCATAGGTGTTACTTTTATCCAAAAAGGAGGTTTCTTTAACCAAAGGCTGTGTCACAGTAGGCTCTGAAATGGAGGACCCAGAGTTTGAGTGTGGAGACCAAGGTGATGCCAATTGAGACAGTCCCAGGGAAGGTAGCTGTGGATACAACTAAAAGGGTGCCACATCATGGCCAATTTGCCTCTAAAGGGTGCTGCATTTTTTGTGGTGCCAGAGGACATGCCTCTCTCTCATCTGGAGAGAAACTGCCATACTGTCATGGCTATCAGATCTCTGCAGCCTCAAAAGGTGTCCAAAAAAATCCAAATCCTCCTCCTGACTCTTTCTTGCCAGGAGCTTCAGGCACTGGACTTGATGCACTTGTCTGTAGGACCACAGTCAAGAGTGCTTCAGAGGAGATACAGTGGGACCTTAATCCAGCATACATACCCCAGTGTCTTTTACTAATGACCTCATTGTGGGAGAGTGCCCTTTTTCCATTTTGTTGTGCTTCTTGCAAGGCACCAGTGAGTGACAGCAGTGCCTAGACAACTCTGGTGCCAGTGAGACACAGTGAGTCATGGGTACAGAAGATTTCTTTCAATGCTACCAGTGCCTTTATTGAGGATGGTGCACTCCACATGGAAGTGCTGGAGTCTGAGTGGCCCACTGGTTGCTGGGAAGAGCTGCCCTGATGAGGAGGTTCTTCAGTCTGGTCTCTCTTTTTTCAGTCCTGAGTTAAAATTGTTACTAATTCTGCCGTGAGTCGTAGGGGTCACCAAACCCATGAGATCAAGGCATGAGTCAACTCCTTGGGGAGGAAGAGTAATTAAAAGGGGTTGGGGGAGAACCTCCAAGTTCAAGCTTTTGCTACTAAAAACTGCTTACTGAATTAAGCTAACTATTTACAAGTTTCTGCTTGCTGGACCCTACAAGACCAGTTGCCAAGCCAGGAGATAGTCCCAAAGATCACCACAGAATGTAAGGAGGGGCCGAAGAGGCAGTGGCTTAGCAGAGCCCTGTATGCAGTGCCATGGAGATGCCACACCAGGAGATGCCTGTACTGACCCAACAGATACTGCTAGAGGGAAAAAAACTTTCCAATAACTGTGCAAAAGGCATGCACACACCTACTCGAAACTGGCATGAACAAAAAGACTTGAAGACTACCACTTTGCTAGCAACGTTTTGCTGTGATGCATATGGGTTTCTCAAATAACATTATGACCTTTTAACTAACCAGTAACTTCAGAAACTGCTTCTTGAACACTTAAACCCAAGCCACATGGGTGGGAGAGGGGAGCGCAGAGGAAATCAAACCACATGCTCACTATATGAAGTTTAAAAACTATTTTTTTTTAAAAAAAAGTTTTCTTAGCACACTTGTAACAAAGAAAACTCTACCATTTTTCAGGTGCTATGTGCACACACATTTTTACCAAGTTTAAAACCGTTACTTTGTGCGCTATTAAAGTTTATCAACTCCACAGACAAGATGTAAATAAGGTCCTACAAATCTATTTCTAAATCCAGACACATCATAAATGTTACAAATACAATTTTGTTTTGCCTAGTGAGTAGTTTGAAAACTCACACAATAAAATGGCAGTAAGAAATGGCTACTTACTGTATTCTATGGTTCCTCAAGATGTGATGCAGACGTGTATTTCACTGAGGGCTCCAATGTGCCAGAGCTGGAGACATTTGCCTAGTTAGAACCCTTAGAGCAGGGGTCTCAAACACGCAGCCTGAGGGACTCACGTGGCCCCTAAAGTGATTTTCTGAGGCCCACAATGACACTATCATTACTGATATTTGCAATATCACTGTATGAAAAGATCTCAGTGGTATGGCCCTTGGACTAACATACTAGTCCTTATGCAGCTCTGTACTAGTCCTCATGTGGCCCTTGTGGTGATTTAAGACCTCTGCCTAAGAGGGTGGCACTTCTGCCTCATGGCTGTGGCCCCTCCCCTGGCTATATGAGGTGGTGCCCTGAGTCATCAGTTCCTTCACTCAAAACCCAACAGGAGACTCCAGTGCAGATGGGACAGAGGGAGGGTCATGAAAGACATCTCCACATTTCACAGACCCTCAGTTACAGTAACAAATTTCTTCAAGTAGATGCAGTCATGATGCAGGTGACTTGTAAGTAGTACCCCAAACCTGAAGTGAAGGTTGGTGTCTATTACAATAGGTATTGCAGGCCACCTTTCCACAGCCTGCATCCACTCTAGAAGATGGCATAATGGTCTGTAAAAGTAAGGTTGGCCACATGGACATCCAGCAAATGTCCAATATGGAAATATCATTAAGGGAACACTGTCAATATTACTTGTGCTCTCAGTGTGAGCCAGTATTTGCTGAGGAGATGCAGCTGAAGTTATCTCACAAGTGACCTCAATACAGGATGGTATCCTTTAAGAGATGGCCTGTATGGGGCTGATTGCCCTTTCATGTGATCTGCACCGGACATGAACTAGCTAGGTGAAACACAAAATGGCTTTGTCCTGTCCAGGTAAAGAGCTAACATGGCCTGAAATCCAGAGTATGGAGGCACTGTTCATCAAGGAAAGAGTACATCTCAGAGGAAAAAAAAAAAAAAAAAACCACACCAAACCACATGTACATTGCCAGCTTCAGATGCAACCGAGAGCTCCTCTTGGAAAATATTTTTGGATTGGTTGCAGCATTACCTTGTCCATGGACAACTAAGTGCACAACGGCTCAGTTATCCAGGCCGGCAACTCACAAATCCCACTTGCTAAAGTGATGGCTGTCAGGAACACAGCTTTCTCAGACTGGAAAGGCAATTGCCAGGCTGCAAGGAGCTTGAACAGAGGGCTCACCAAATCTGCCAGAACCATGTTAGGTTCTATAAAGGAACTGATTCTTGCACAGGAAGATGAAGGAAGGACCCCTTCAGAAATCTCATCACTATGGTATAGCGAAACACCGACTTCCCTTGAACCAGGGGATGGAACACTGATATTGCTGCCAACTGCTCACTCAGTTAAATGAGTGCAAGGCCTGATTTCTGAAGATGGATACGTATCCCAAGATATTCTGGATGGAAGCCCTGTTGGTTTGGGCCCGCAAGTCAAGGACTACACTGAAAACCTCTTCCACTTCTTTAAGTAGGCTCACCTAATAAAGGACTTCCTACCGTTTAACAAAACTTGTTGGACAGCCACCAACTACTACTCCTTTTTGTAATTCAGCCATGTAGCACTCATGCCATAAGGTGAAGAGAGCTGACTGCAGGATGGAGAGTGCACTCATGATCTTGAGTGAGCAGGCTGGGATGGAGAAGAAGTGGTATGGGAGGCTGACCCGACACAGCAAGAAGTCCGACAACCAGTGCTGTCTCAGTCATGCTTGGGCAACACAGATGAGCTTGGCCCAATCTGCCTTGAACTTGATGGATGACCTGCACAGTGACCAGAATATGGGGAGGCATATCTAAAAGGGAGAGGCATACCTTCCACTGCTGTAGTGAAAGGTATTAGAGAGCCCAGACTGAGACCTCCAATAGGCAACACTTTGTTGATCAAGGGGATACCCCAACTGCAAAGCCAATCCAGAGAATATTCTCCTCCATGGACCACTTGTGGTTCAAGGAGAAAACCCTACTGGGATGACCCAAAAGATGATTTTACATCTGAGGCAGATGAACTGTTATTCGAGTTGCGTCATCTTTGATGACAAAAAAGCCACAGGCTGATATGCATTATGGATGACCCCAAGTTCCCATTGATATGGAGAGAGGCTTCATGTTCCAAACAGGCCCTGCACACTCAATGAATCCCTCAGTTCAGGAGGAAAATGTCAGTAATCATTGACTCTGCTGGAAAGGGCTGAGCAAAGGGGACTTCTTAGCACACACTGCATGGAGATTCCCACAAGTGTAAGGCCTGTGGCCCCTAACGCAGGCAGGAATTCAGGGGCTTCGTACCCCTGACCAGCTTTTTAGGACCCCCCCTCCCCTGCTGGGAGCCTCTGATTTGTGAAGTAACTATCAAGTGCCTCAACTCTTGAGGTGCTCTAGTACCTATTGTATGTGCTTACACTAATCATATGAGACTCTGGCAACAGACATACCAATGGGAATTGCTTGAGACCAGGAAAAAAGCCTTTGCTCTGTGATAAATGTTAGTCTTTAAAAGAGCCACAAGCCTGGTTGTTCATCTGGTTTGGATGTGTGTTTTTTTGGTAGCTAAATAACAGGCAGATGAGCTATGTTTCCCCAGTGCATATCCTCATATTGAATTGCAGAGACTAAAAGTAACTGAATTAAGGAAACCCTCGGTAACAAAGCGAGGACTTCTGGGGGCAAACATGGAAGAACTGAAGATAGTCCCCCACACAACAATTCCAGTACTGGCTCTATCCCCACCATGAGAAGGTGGTTGTGCTGACAGATATGAAAGTTCAGTAGCTCATTCCATCAGATGGACCACAGGCAGTGAAGCCTCAAGAAAGTCCTGGACCAACAGGGAAGTAGAGGAGTCACACATCACCTGAAACTGTCCCGATTGTTCTTATGAGACCTCTTCTTCATTGCTGAAAATGAAGATTGATGCCTCTGCCTCCTCAGCAAGGCACCTGCTCCAGAACAAGAGGCAACAGTGTTCAAATACGATCTTCAGCTCGAGGAGGACCTAAGTACTGTATTCGGCTACATGGCTTATTGAAGCAGATGCTCCTTCAGGTAAAGGTCCTCCACCACATGAATCTGCTTTTTAAAATGATTTACAAAGTCAAACAGCACTCTTCAAAGTTGGCCTCACCGAAACAAAGTCAGCACTGCACATAGTGGGAGCTACTTGGGATTGCTCCTCCACAAGGACACCACACAAACCACAGTGTTTTAAACCTTGGTGAAGGCATTATTGGGTAATACTATTACCTAACACTAGCTAATTAACCTTGTAAAATAAACTAGTCTGAGATTAAATGTGATCTGGTGTGAAAGAACTGAAGGGAATGGGGAGGTACTGCCCCATATAGTCAAGGGAGGGCTCACAGCTGAGGCACAAGTAATGCTAGGAAAAAATCTCCAAGCTTCTGCATGTTGGGCAACCAACCCCCCCACACTCCCCTTTACTAACTGAAATTCACATCTAGATCTACCCAACATTAAATACTCACCTACAACTACATCCATTCAATAGAAACACTAAGACAGCAACAAACCCCATTGCCAACTTTGCCTGTGTATCTTACTCACATGGCACCATTACAGAACAATCAAATCAGCCACTTCATAAGGGGTTCATTCACCTGCACATCCACCTACGTGATATGCTATCATGTGCCAAAAATGCCCCTCTGACATGTACATTGGCCAAACTGGAACGTGTCTGTGCAGAAAAATAAATGGACACAAATCAGACATCAAGAATGGTAACATTAAAAAAAGGTAGGTGAGCTCTTCAATCTCCCTGAACACTCTGTAACAGACACGAAAGTTATAGTACTTCACCAAAATAACCTTCAAAACCTGACTTCAGTGTGAAACTAATGAGTTGTGATTCACATGCAAACTTGACATCATCAGGTTAGGTCTGAATAGGGACTCAGAATGGCTAACTCATTACAAAAGATAATTACCTCTCTTACCCTTCTCATCTATTGCCCTTACATGGCTCTCCATTTGTACCAAAACAACTCCTGTTTGCTGATACAGACTACTTTCCTAGAACTGTCTGATTTGACTTTGTGACCCCACCCTTCTCTGCACATGTATATATACATGCATGCATGCATGCATGCATACACACCTCATACTGCAATTTCCATTTTCATGCACTTGAATAAGTGGGATTATACCCAAGAAAATTTATAAAATAAATACTTTTTTTAATCTTTAAAAGTGCCAAAGGACTCCTTGTTTGTTTCATCTGAAGAAGGTACTATTCTCCCAAACAGAAACAGTGCTGACAAACCACTGTATGTGATCTCCTGATTTATGTTAGTCTAAATATGATTAGGCATTTGCTACAAATACTGCTACATTAAGATAGCATTTATGATCCTGACAAACAGGCAATCACAAAAATATGATAGGTTTCCTCTACCTCCCATCAAAAAAAAAAAAAAAAAAAAAAAAAAAATCAGTTTTGTCACTGTCTAGCTTGCTATTGAGCAAGAAACTATCAATTTTTACAAACGTGGTTCATTTACACAGTGCATGGGTTTTGACGTTAAACATTATTATCATCAAATGTCTGAAGTCATCTTTCCTTTCACTCCCTTCATGAAAAATACTGTACACTATGACTTCCCATTAGTGAATTTACAGCTCAGTACTTAATACTTCAAGGACACAACCATCAGCATTACAACAAGCATGCCTTCAGAGATCTATACACATTCTCAACACTCTTTCTAAATGTACAGTAGAGCCTTTTCACCCTAACTTGAAAAAAAGGGTGGATAAATAAGTTTCTATAGATAGCATAAATTTAGATTTATATGTAATCTTCTTGCTTTTTAATGGGCAGTCTATTATTCTAAAAAAAGGTTTAATAAATTCCACACTGCAAGAACATGTTTCAAAAGAAGTCCAAGATAGCAGGTGGATGGAATGCCAAATAGCATGGTCTATGCTTTACTTTTAAATATGTATAATTTTAAGACCTGCTAATCTGAAACACATATTTGTTAAGACTTCCTTACACCATGAGAGAGAGAGAGTGTGAACATTCAAGTAAGTAGCCATAAAATAAATGTTATGTTTTGCCACTAAACTTGTATTAAACATACTTTCACACAATTATATAAAAAGACTTCATGTTACTACTCTGCAAGTCTGGTGTAGCGGGAGCAATCTGAGTTTAGTTACTTATGCCAAAAATGACATGTGAAAACAGCTGACTGGCAGCTGAATATAAAATTAAAAACAGGTGTGACACTATTATACTCCCATATGGAACAGGTATAGCAAAAAAGCATTCATTAGGCTTCTTGTGGAAGTCACTATTCCTGTTTATCCAAAACCCTATTATCGAAGCGTCCACAGGTGTCGTCTCATGCTGGAGAACAAGGAAGGGAATAAATTACAAAAAGGTTCAGATAATAGAGCAGAATCCCCTGCCAGAACTGTAGGGAAGAGGAGCCGCCACCTCTGGCTACAGAGAAAGGCATCCTACTGCTGAAAGATGCCTATAGGTAGCCCTCTGCAGCACTGCTGACGCAGCACTGCAGACTCTTTCCCATGACAGTGGGACTGCAGAGGGCTCTCTGTGTTGCCACATGGCCACTGACAACTGATCTCAGAAGGTTCAATATGCAAAGGAAAGGGTGTGGTCTTAAGAGGCATAACAGACATCCATAGCCAAGGTCATGGCGACTACTAGCAACCAGCCATAGGGAGCTGCCCTGTTGCTGTATGGCTTGTTCCTTCCCAATTATCCAAGCCACCAATTAACTGAACAAAATCTGTGACCACTCCCCCCATGCCATTTGGATAACTGGAACTATATTATATTTAACTTTTCATAGTAAGGCTCTTCTCAACCAATTATCTTACAGTAAGATATCACAAATATATGCTTAAGCTTGAGGGAAAACAGTGGTGGAATGAACAACTCATTTAAAGCCTTGTCTATGCCACAAAAGCTGCACTGATCGACATCGGTTTAATAAAATTGGTGCAAATCCTAGCAGATGCCCTTGAACCTGCCTAATTTAATCATTTATCAATGTAAAATAAACCAATTTAAGTCTGGGTTAAATCAATTCAACTGTGTCTACATTTTGCATGAGTTAGACTGATGTCATTTTTCCACCAACAACTTAACACTGAATTCAAAATAGTCAAAACAGGACCTCAATTTCAAAGCAAAGCAATACTTGCAGTAAGATGCTCCACTGACTACCTCCAACCCAAGGTCATTCAAATACCATAGGAATTTTTGGCTTTTAGTAAAAGTTTCAAGAGCTAAACTTTACCTCAAACTAAATAAAAATAATTTACCGTATATACTCATGTATAAACCAAACATGTATAAGCCAACACCCCTTTCTGAGTCCCCAAAGATGGTAAAAAAAAGGGGGGGTGACCCGAATATAAGCTGAGGTCCACCCTTGGCCCCAGCCCCCAAACCCTCCACCTAGCGTCACTGGCTTCCTCCAAAGTCCCCAACACGCTCCTTAACTCCCACTGCTGCTTTTCCCCCATTCCCCGTGCTGCCACTTTTCACCAACACCCCTGCCATCTCTTTCCCTGACACCCCCAACACTCAGCATTGCCGCTGCTTCCCTGGCCTCCCTGAACCCCACTCCAACACCCCCTTAGCTGGCCGGTCCAGACACCAGGGTCACCTTCTTACTCTAAACCCACCCCAGGCTGACTGGGCAACATGGCTGTTCTGGCCACACTGGGGCTCCAGGCCAAAGCATGGTAAACTCCTGGGCTCGGGCTGTCTACCATATTCACCCATGTATAAGCTGAGTGCCTGTTTTGAAGGTAGTTTTCAGGCATAAAAATCTTGGATTATACACGAGCATATAAGGTTTGTGCTACAAGATTATTGTGTGTCAAAAGCACACCTAAATTTTCAGGGTTAAATTCACCACTGTGCAGCAGGCCAGCACACACAGATTCCATGCTCAGAAGAGACCACTGTGATCATCCAATTTGACCTGCTATATAGCTCAGGCCATTGAACTCCCCCAGTTTAGTCCCCAAAGCATTATTTTTAGATGCATCCAATTCTGATTTAAAATTTGTGAGTGACGGAGAATCCACCACGAACCTTAGTATATTCCAGATAGTGATTATCAATGGTTCATATTCAAGCTGGAAGGACATAAGCCAGGTGCCACAGGGATCTGTCCTGGGTCTGCTTTTGTTCAACATTTTTATGAATGACTTACATGATGGCAGAGAGCAAACATGTAAAGTTTGCATATGATACCACGCTAGGAATTGTGAATGATTTAAAGGAGAGAGGATCACAATTCAAAATGGTTTGGACAAACTGGTGAAATGGTCAGCGATACATGCAATGAAATTCAATAAGGACAGTGCCAAGTACTCCACTTAGGGTTGAACAACCCACTGCACACACCCAAAATGGGTGATGACTGCCTACGAAGGAGTACTGCGGAAATGGGATCTGGGTGTAATAGTGGATCACAAGCTAAATATGAGTCAGCAGTGTAATACTGTTGCAAAAAAAAAAAAAGTGCACAAGCAAACACCATTCTGGGGTGTGTTAACAGGAGGATTATGAGTAAGACACAAGAAGTGATTCTTCCACTCTACCCTGTACTGATTAGGCCTCAACTTAAATACTGTGTCCAGTTTTGGGCGCTTCTTTCAAAGAGGATGTGGAGAAACTGGAGAAAGTCCAGAGAAGGGCAACAAAAATGATTAGAGGTCTGGTACATTTGACCTACGAAGGAAGACAAAGAGCTGGGTTTGTTTAGTATAGAAAAAGAGACAGAGGGGGCATGTAACAGTTTTCAAATACCTAAAAGGTTGTTATGTGGAAGAAGGAGAAAAATTATTCTCCTTAATCACAGATTAAATTACAGCAAGGGAAGTTCAGCCTAGACATTAGGAATAAATTCTTAACTGTCAGGGCGATTAAACACCGAAATAAGTTGCCTCAGCAGGGTGTGGAATCTCCTGCACTGGAGGTTTTTAAGAGCAGGTTAGACAAACACCTGTCAGAAATGGTTTAATGGGGGGGGGGGTACTTGGTCCTGCCATGTGTGCAAGGAACTGGACTCGATGACTTATCATGGTCCCTTCCAGTTTCTATTATTCTATGATTGTTCCAATAGTTAATTATTCTCTCTCTCACAAATATTAGACCTTTTCCCAGATTTAATTTATCTAGCTTTAGCCACTGGATCATGTTATACCTTTATCTGCTACACTAAGGAACAACTCATTAAATATTTGCTCCCCATGTAGGTGTTTAGACGATAATCAAGTCTCCTCTTAGTTAAGTATTAAATAGATTGAGCTCCTTAAGTCTATCACTATATGATACGTTTTCTAATTCTTCAATCACTGTCATGGCTTCTTCTCTGAATCCTCTCCAATTTATCAACATCCTTCTTGAACTGTAGACATAACAATAGACACAGTATTGTAACTGCAGTCACACCAATGCTAAATATGGGATAAAACAACATCTATTCCTACTTGAGATTCCGCTGTTTATTCATCCAAAGGACTGCATTAGTCCTTTCGGCAATAGTGTCACATTAAGAGCTGATGTTAAGTTGACTGGTCACCTAAAACCCCAAATCTTTCTCAGAGTCATTGCTTCTGAGGATAGAGTTCTCCATCCTATAGGTAAATACATTTACATTTGGCTGTATTAAAAACACACACTGTTTGCTTGCAGCCAATTTTCCAAGCAATTAAGATCATGCAGAATCAGTGATCTGTCCTTTTCACTTTTTAACACTCTCCAATTTTTGTGTCAGCTGCATACTTTAATCAGTGATAGCTTTATGCCTTCTCCCAGGTCATTAATAAGAATGTTAGAACAGCATAGGACCAAGAACTGATCCCTGTGGGACTCCACTGGAAACACCCTCAGTTGACGATTCCCTGTTTACAATTACATTGAGACCTGTCAATTAGCCAGCTTTTATCCAATTAAAATGTGCCACTTTGACGTTATCCTAATTCTTTTAATCCAGAGGTATCATGTCAAATGCCTCACAGACATTTAAGTATATTACATTATATATGAATAAAGTTAGTTTACAGAATCTATTTTCCTTTAACTCTTGATTAATCAAGACCCATATCGATCACTCCATTATCTTGCCCAGGCCTGATATCAGATCGACAGGCATGTAAATTACTCAGGTCTTCCTGTTTACCCTCTTATATAATAGCACAACATTAACTGTGTTCAAGTCTTCTGGAGCTTCCCTGATGTTCTAAAAACTTAACATCCAGCTTGTCTCCCCAAACACAACAGAAATTGGCCACTTTGGCTTTTTCTGCCTTTTTATTGCTAATTCTACTTTTTCCTTATGGTAATGGACCAATATCATCATTAGGATTCTTTTCTCCCCCTAATATACTAAAAAGAACTCTTTTCCCTGGCTGCTGGCCATAAATTTCTTCTTGTTTCCCTTCTCAATGTGCCATAATTTTTAGTTCTGATTTATAGTTATCATAGGTTTATGGCCATCTAGAATCATAGAAACCGGAAGGATCCATGAGAGGTCATCAAGTCCAGCCCCCTGTGCTCCCGGCAGGACCAAGTACCCTCTTACCACCCCTCCCCTGGAAAGTGCTAATCTAATCTGTTCCTTAAAATTTCCAATGAGGGAGATTCTACAACCTGCCTAGGCAACTTATTTCAGTGGTTAATCACCCTGACAGTTATGAATTTTCTCCTAATGTCCAACCTAAATCTCCTTTGCTGTAATTTAAGTCCATTGTTTCCTGTCCTATCATTGGCAGTTAAGGAGAACAATTTTCCTCCCTCCTACTCATGACAACCTCTTTAGGTACTTGAACACTTATGTCCCCTCTCAGTCTCCTCTTTTCCAGACTAAACAAACCTTGCTCTTTCACTCTTCCCTGCTAAGCCAAGTGTTCCAGACCTCTACTAGAGTGTTCCTAAACAATTACAAATTATCATTCACTAGTCCTTCAATAAATCCCACCAAAACCCTATTTAAGATTAAGTGGGATACAAATTAAACGCTAAATATGTGCTAGCCCCCTTCACTGCAGAGAACCTTAACACTACACTCTTATTCCTAGAAGGATGCTTGATGTGAACCAGACTGTAAGGTGTGCATAATCGTAGCAATCTTCATTTGAGACATATGAATGGATCTTACCATTTGGCCTTATATTTGCAAGTAAGCCCATGCTACCTGCAGTCACAGACAGGACTCAAAGATCTTTTCTCTCAAATACACTAGATTATCCCTATTTTCTGTTTCCAAGACGAACAAGAAACCACAAGTTAGAACAGAGAACAGTAATCTAGTGCAAGTCAATTGTGTCAGTTTCCTAACTGGACAGGATCAGCAATGCCAAGTCTTATCAGAAAACACTGGGTTTCTCTCTGCCAGTAAGGATCACAGAGGCCTTTCGTCTCAGTAATCAAGCTTCTGGACCCTATGCATACAAGATACTGGGATATACTCAAATAACTAGTTTCCTCAGTAAATTTAATTTTTTTTTCTTGTGTAGAAAGCTTTATCTTTTAATTTGTGGCATATAATACAGAAAAAGTTTATATTGGACGTAAGCAAATTACTTGTTTGTACCACCGTAGCACAATGACCTCATTCAGTATTGGGGTACATATCATACAAGATTTAGAAGACACTGACAGTTCCTTACATTTAGCTGTAAACATCAGTTTATAACTGATATTTTATAATGTATGCAATTTTTTAATATTTATATTTTATTATTCAGTTCACTTAATCTATAGATAAGCACCAGTGCACACTAACTGGGCAAAAGGATGTCCACGTTGGCTGCCAGTTGAGGACAGCTCTTAAAGCTCTGTCTGTGAAATAAAGTATTCTAGATGGAGTGACACAAGAGGTAGTATTTGCCCTTCAACTGTAGTTCTGAAACATCTGGTCATCTAAAATGCCTAAGTAAATTAGAATGCAACTACACTGAAGTGCCTCAGTTTCATGCAACGACACGTTCCAGAGAAACCTGGTTCACTCCCACCTAATTCAGGGCATTCTCAGAAAAGCAATGCATGGTAACTTACCATCAAAGTTGTTTTCCCGGAAGAAATATTACATTAGAAAAACCTCGTTTAAGACTGACAAGACCTACATCTATCATTAAGAGTAATCTTTTCCATAAGGATTTGTAAAAACAAATTGTTGCTGAACTGTCCACAGAGAAAGTTAACTTTAAGATGCATTTTAATTCCAAGGAGGTAATATTTTATTTCAGAATAACCCTAACATTTAAGTAACAGGCTGGCTTTCTAGAGGAATCAAGATACGCACATGAAATTCAGTCCCCACGATTTCCATACTAAATTAGATAACATCTGTGTATATTATTTTGAAGCTGTGAAACTAAAACCCATCCTTTGGAACCTCTTAAAGAAATCTCCTTTAAGTTTCAGAAAGCAAAAGCTTCAACTCTTGACTACAGTTAAAAAATACTGAGATCACTATAAGACAGCATGAACATTGTTGAGGTCTTCAGATTTTAAATGCAGCCTACATTTATTTGCAGAAGCACATGTAGCTTTCTTAACAAGATCATGAAGTCCTGCTACAGGCAACAGGAAACATATTCCTCTCTTCTCCCACCTAAACCCACATCTTAAGCAAGCTCCTGGGTTAGTTCTGTTGCTGACAATCAGAGGGAAATTCCTGATGAACACAAAAAGATACATCAAGTTAACTGGAAAGAAAGAAACTTTTCACTATGGAAGTGTTCAGTCAGTTTCTAAAACAGGAACGTGTACACCCTCAAATAATAAACCTATATTATAACCACAGTGAATGCCAGTTAATAGCAATTTCTCAGTTCTTGGCAAAGGTGTTGCCTTTCTTTGAAAGTTGTCAGGACCAAAAGGCTGTGGACAGGACAACAAAAGAGAAGGTAGCTTCAGCCTAATTGCCAGGAGAGCCCCTGACAGTGTGCCAGTGCTACAGGCTGGAAGGGAAGCTGCTAGAAAAGGGCTCCCGGTCTTTCCATTATATCTCTATTTGTACTCTCCACAATACACCCTGCCTCAGCACTGAAGGGTCAGGCTTGGCATACGCCAGTACTTTCTTCACTGTCTGCAAACCTGCCTGTAGTTGGGGCTTTCCATTGGGGAATAGAAACACTGAGGTGGGGGATGCACAAGGCTGCACAGTACCTTTTCTCACAATCTCCAGGCTGCAGACTCAAAGCCAACAAATTCACCACAATCATTATCTTTCTTCCAAAGAAGTTGTCAATAAGCAGCATGACTACTGCTAATATATGAAATCTATTTAGTGGAATAGGATTGGTTCTCATGAAAATATTTCTTTATAAGGATTGCCAATACAGTACATGCCGGTTATAATCACCCATTTGTGAATGAAACGTTAGAGGATCTCCCAGAAGCTAAACTCCTTGAAATATTAAGGAAATTAATAAAGCCTCAACCACATTGGGTATTTTTCCACAAAGTGAAAATTGTATAGGCTATCACAGTATACATCTTCCATACAAACCCTCAAAAATAAAACATCTGTGCAGGGAAACTTAAGCTATAGTACTAAACTGATAGACAAGCAGAAACTGCACAATTTTTACAAAGCACTTTGGATATAAAAAAAAAAAAAAAAAAAAAATCACAGGAGCCCTAGTGAATATTTAATCTTTACTGAAACTAACTGCATTTAAACATATATGCAAAACACATCATATGCTTACCGTATCCCATATCTGAAGTTTTATCTGTTTTCCATCAATTGTTATCATTCGAGCACCAAATTCTACACCTAAAGATATTGTAAGAATTGCAGTGTTATTATATAAACTGGAAAATAATCTATCCATTGTCAAATTAAAAACAGATGAGTTAGATTTAAACTCAACTTTGCATCCATAGGAAACAACCTTGCCATGCACTTTTACTTTATATTACACTTTAGTTGCTTTCTAATGCTTAAAATGCCCTTTTTTTTTTTTAAAGTTTTCTGAAAGGCTTAAAAAGGCGTTTATGTAAGCCTAAATAATCTACTGTTAGTGTAGTACTATAATTAAGGTTGATTTTCGTTACTTTTTCAAAACGTTTATACATGTTCTACATAAGCAAAGATCTCAAAACAGTAACAACAAAGGCTGAAAGTGAAAATTCTGACCATCTCTAGTCAGTACAGGAATAAGAGTTTGATGGCAGTATGAAGTAAATATTGCTATAATTCTATTACCAATACAGTGTGGATCTATTAATGTGCAGATGTTTGGAGACAAGCCACTACAACCGCGTGTAAAATGGACCACACGTAAACAGGACCACGCGGAAATGTGTTTCCGTTTTAAGCCCAACTTCTGGTTTTAGATACCGCACGTTAACAGTTCCATGTGTTAAATTGGTAGCTTTGAGGAATGTGATGATAGCGCATGTTAACCAGATTCGTGAGTAAACCAATCGTGCGTAAACCAATCCACGCTGTATCCGTAAAGGAGCTGACAGTTTACCTGTAAACAATATTTTTCTTTGATGAACAGGGTCCATCTCTAACTAGAGAAGTTTTTGTTTATATTACAACTAGCTTGACCAGTCAAAGTGAAACTAAAATTTTTGAACAATAATCAAAGTATCTCAAGGCTCCCATTAAGAGCCCAAAATAAAAACAAAAACCACCTAGGTTAGATAGTGGTACAAATGAAATTAGTTTGACAAAGAAAGGAGTTCTGATTGAGTTTATATTGAATTGGCAATGTTTACTAGTGAGTGCGAGCCTCACTAAAACAACGAAAATGAGCATAGTCAAGGTGATGTATTTCACTAACAGGAGAGTTAAACATTATAAACTATACCAATAACAAACAAATTATAAGAGAGATGGGTGTAAAAGATTGGTGCTGCCCATCAGAGCAGCACTATTTACATGTGCAAGGGACTTGTTGAGTGGACCTTGCCAATCTCCAACAAGATGGGATCTGGTACATTTCCTAAGCACATGATTGTTTCTTAAGAACAGAAGACTCAACCGTTCTGGTGTGGGAAAGTTTTCAAACTTGAGGGTGAGATTATGCTCTTCAACTTAGGGTTAGCCACCTAAATAGAAATGAAGTTGCAAGTTCTGATTGTTATAAAAGTCAATGGGCACTGCAGGTACCCACTACTACTAGAAAATAAGAAGTTGTTAGCCCAGGCAGAAAATTTTGGCTCATGTTTGCAGACAGGCAAAGATGGGATTTTCAAAGAAGGTTAAGGGAGTGGAGTTAGGCACCCAAGTCCCAATGAAAGATGGAACTTTAATACTCTTACCAATTTCCAAAGGAGTAGCTGCGTTAGTCTAGTCAAACACACAAAAATAGTAGTCATGTGGCACTTAAAGACTAACAGGTTTATTTTTTCACATGAGCTTTCGTGGGAGAAAATCCCACTTCGTCTGACAAAGTGGGATTTTCTCCCACGAAAGCTCCTGTGAAAAAAAAAAACCGTTAGTTTTTCCGGGCCCACTGCCCTTGGGGGGGGGGGGGGACAATCTTAGCTTAAACGTTTGTTTCAGGGATACTCAGCCCTTAGTAGTTCAGGAGCAAAATTAGCTATCAACATTACAATGTGAATTCACTGTTTCATTTACAATAGTACTACGTATTCATGTTTAAACAGTATGGCAGAGAAAATATTTAGTTTTTAATATGCATATTAGTCTCAAAGCAAAATGACTGACAAAGCACTCTTATTTTATCAACAATTCAACCAGTTAACAACTTGGTAAAAGCATCCTGACTGGTTAATAATCAAATCACACAGTGTTTTAACATGACTGCAAATAGCCACAAGGGACATACTACAGAGCCACTTGTGGCTCAGAAGCCTTGAATGGAGCATCACTGAAGAAATACAACTTCTGACCCCTGGAAGCAGTGAGACTTCATCCTTCGTTGGAAGCTACCTTCAGACTCAACCCACTTTCAGTTTTCCACCCCAAACTGAGGCCAAAACTACTTTAATTCCCAAACGAGAGCTACATCAAGATGGAGCAAAGGTACAGAGTATGCAATCCTATACCCATACAATTACGAGTAATGGTAAACAGTGTTTCAGTCCAAATTAAATAGGTAAGACTTTTAAAGAACAGGAATTTTGCTCATATCATCACTAAGAGCAGAATTAAAGTTATTTGGGCACACAGGAGTACATTTCTACATCTTAAGATGGTCAGATTTCTTTTAAGTTTTCCAATTTCCTGATCTAGCAATAGGCTATTTTAGGATTTTACCCTAAAGTATGGTTTCAGTTACAGTGCCCTCTCTCAAAATGGTTCCTTCTAAATCCATTTGTCATAACACAGTTCACAGAAACTCCCCTCAGTTGAAATAGTGGCCACCTAAATCACTGCAAGATGGAGAGGGGTGTTGAGTAACTGGTGAGTGGAAGCAGCACCCACTGTAATGGAATATGAACTGCAGCATGTAGCTTCAGTCCCATTTAGACCAACAGGACATCACAGCCTTTCTGATACAGAACAACTCTTTGTGGAATCATCTGAAAATTATTTGTCAATCTCAGAAGAAACTTTAGTTTCTTTGCAAAAAATCCTATTAATTCTAAAAAAAGTCTTAAAATGTATTCCATGTAAGAGATTCCAGTAAGTTTTTAACTATAAGGGTATTTGAAGAATCCTCTTATATTGCATTACAGACATTTTTTATCTGAGGCGGTACAGAAGGGGATGGGAGGAAAGGGTGTGGGGGTCTGACATTAAAAATTAATGAACTAAGTTACTGGTAAATTCTCAGACAGTATTGTAATTTTAGAAAAATAAACAGAAGCTGAAAGCTATGTTGCCTCTAAAATAAGGGAAGCTCAAATAGACAACTTTTTTTTTTTAGCTTCTCTATGATGCATTAAACCTAAATTTCTAAAACTGAAAAATTCTACTTTTTATATAAAAAATTCACATTTTATGTACATAACTGCACATTTGTTTAGTGATTGGAGAGCCACTAAAATCCTGACTACGCCAGTCTAGAGGCTGAAAAAATAATTTTTAGTTATGCCCTTTAAAAACTCTTTATTAACATATACTTAACTTCAAAGACTAATCTTTTAAAAAGAAAGTCAACACTTCTGCCATTTAAGGGGCAAACAGCTCACATCACATGTTGCTCAGACATCCACAAGGTCCCCCAAAAGAATCAGACAAGTCCACACTTAATCTTAGTGCTACAGCATCCAGGTGCTACAGTAACAATAATATTCAAAGAAGTGGGAGAACCTGCACAGCAAAAAAACCAAAATCCCCCAACAGTATTTGGAAAACCTTTCAAGTCTCCCAAAGCAGCAAAAACTAAAAGGCACAAACCCAGTTTGTCTGTCATATCTGTCCCCCAACCCTCAACACAAAACTGGGGTTGTGCCTTTCATTTTTTCTGCTTTAGAAGGTTGAATGGTTTGGTCTTCCAGCTCTCTTTTAAGCCCAAATGGATTAATAGGAACACGGGAGGTATGTGCTTTGGTCCCCACAAAGAAAGAAGTCTTGTATAGCTGCCAAGTTTTGTGTAGTTCCATGTAACATTTTATTTAACAAGTTATCTGCCAGCTCCCACTGAAAGTTGATGAGAGTTGTGGCGGATAACTCCACTGGTGTTTCACAAAATTCTACTCATACGTATTACGTACAAAACCCGTTATATTAGAAGAATGTTGAGTGTTCTAATTCAAGCTCCCAATAGCCACTAAATATCAGTTATCTAGGCAACTTTAATTCAGCCCCATTAATGAACTGAATAATGCGTTATGATTATAAAGTCTTCAACTTTTATGACCATGTACTACTTTCTTGTGTGGTAGTTCAGAAGGCTTCAAATCTACATTCTCCAAATTCAGTGCATACTTTGCCGACATGACCTTAAGTAGTAACAAGGACAAAGTACACAGGGGTGGCATAGCCTGAGATGCTTGTGGTGGAGAGTACTGCACTTGGGGCAAAATTCCCACAGTCTTCTTTCACAGTAGCCTCTTAAATTCTGTTTTTATTCTCCATTTTGTCCTTCTGTAGGCCCAAATCTTTCAACAACTCTAGATCTCACCCTCCCACCAGCTGCCTTCTCCTAGGTGTTCTCTGCTGGCGAGTCAGGCAGAGCAGGCACTGTAGTCATCATGGAGATTGCAGCTTTTTTCCAAAGCTCAGCCAGATGCACAAAAATCCAGCTAGCTACAGAACTAACTAACAGAGCTGGCAAGTGCAGAAGCTTTTGTATACCTCTCACACATGCAAGCTCCCCATCATGCCCTTCTAGCTGCTCAACCAGGCCAGAAAATTTGCCCTTTCAGGCAATAATCATATCCACAATCCAACCTTTTCCCATCAAGTAAATGCAAAGGTTTCTGTTTATTTTTTGAAGTCTGCTTTGCTTTTAATTTTAAATGTTATGGTCATAGCAAGTGGCAGATAGCCTTGGAGACTGAAGTTTTATCCACTGTGCAAATACAAGTTCTACAGATCATTCTACCAAAGTGCTTCAAACCTGACCAATTTTAGCCTTATCCAATTTTTGGCCTTCCTGCCAAGGTAGCCAACAAGGCTGCAAATGACGATTGTGGAGTATTTTTGTGATGCGACTATTTTACCCACCAGTAACTAGATCAGCATCTTATTTCACATCAGTTATCAAGCAGCCAGCAATGACTTATAATTTGTCCCACAGTAAAGCAAGTGGTAATTAAGTGGAAGGATATACAATCCATTACCAAAACACAGAGAGACTTAGCTGCCCACCATTGTTAAAAACATAACCTTTTAAAAATACCTTTTGAATAGCATATTTAATAGAAACAACTTACCAATAGTAAGGTCATGCACTGGTTGAAATCTCTTGTCTGTAAACTGTAACAATAAACATGATTTCCCAACACCTGGAAAAGAAAGTTTTCTTGAAGCAAATTCAAAAGCTTTACTTATACAGCAATTAAGACCCAATTTAAAATTAAATTTAAAACAAGATACAAGATTATGCAATTTATCATCAAGTATAGAGGTGATGACATTTGTTTATCCCTGTCATATCAATATACTAGATCTTACATTTTTTTAAAAAATTCAGAAGTACGCATGTCTAGAAAGTGACTATTACAATTCTGAGATTAAGTTAAAATACTGCTACTGAAAAAATACTGTAGTACTAAGCTAATTTCAGATTTCTCAAATGCCAGCATGACTATAAAACGGCTCTTATTACCCTTATCTTTCATGCCCATACTATAGCGTAGTACAGGACTTTTCCCTCACTACCCCACAGTTTCTCTATTACTTCCAGTTGGACTTATACCCTTCTCTCTCCCATATCCCTTCCTTCATACAGTTCTCAGGCTGCCAGACATATGGCTGCTACCTTTAAAACTCAGACAGAATAATCTGATTATCACCCTGCCAAACAAAGAAAAAGCAGAGCACACCAGGAACTCCAACCCTACAGTGATTTTCTGTGTGCATCAGAGGTAGCAATCTTGGTGTTAGGGAGGAACAAATAGAATATAATTTCACAGCCTACATGGATGTGCTGGCAAAATCATTAGCACTCTCACAAGATTTTGAAGCAACATAGAACCAAGCCAGAAGAATAACACCACAAAGTACACTGAACAGAAGGTCCAGAAAAAAAATGCACTTGTTACATCGAGACAATTTCATCAGTAGACACAGCCCTTAGCACTAAACTCCAGCCCTGTATGTAGAGAACAGCTCCAAGCTCTAGAGTGATTGAGCATGTCTTGACTGATCACTCAATTGAACCCAGAAGAGTGAACTGATGGAGATGAATTTGCCACCATCAGTGTAGACACGCCCACAGTTGCTGCCTGCCAGCAGTATAGGACGCTAACCTTTCAGCTTTTCTGTAAGTTTTACACAGTTCTAGTAAATGCAGTATTTTACTTTAGCTTCGTAATTCAGCATGGTCAGCTAGTTATAAATAAAAAATAGAAGGATGTAAAAAAAAGTTTTTGTAAAACTGAAGCAACTTTAGGTGAAGAGGAATGAAATCTTTCAGAAAGGGACAGGAAGAAACCGTTAAAATATTAACTAGGGAATTTTGTGTTTTATTTCAGTTTTTCATTAAATTAGTTGTTCATCTTTCTAGTTGGCTAGGAATATTTTTATTAATAGCTTTATATAATCATCCAAAAGCCTCCAAGCACTTTGCAATAGGAATCACTTCCTGTTATCCACCACTGAACATAGTCATCTCTGGAACAGAACAAAATGGCACTCACTGATAAAAGCAAAACTATACATTAAGCTAAAGACTCTGTATGAAGAAAAGTATCTTATCTAATTAAAGACATATGAAGTCTTCTGGTAGATTATCCTTGCTTGAACCCTTTGTGATGTTAATGCTAGCCTGAGACGCAACAGTCCAATTGTCTGAGTCACTGACCAAGCCCTGTGTGTCAACAACTATGTCGCTGACCAAGCTTTCACCTGTCTTGTCCTTGCTCCTCTGCAGTAATGTACTCAGATTGAAAATTAATTCAGACTTGTCTAAACAAAGTGACATGATAGGTAGGTTAAGCCACAGCTTGAAAAATTCATTTACAGTACATGCGAAGTTTTTCCTGGAAAACATATGGGGCTCAAACTGTCAATTTCTGCTGAATTTGGGATTTTATTTTAAATTAATTTAACTTCTATGGGTAAGATACCCTTTCAAATTGAATCTAACATAAAATGATGCATTTTGCCTTCCTAAATCTGCAGACAATACTAGTCACTCTGCTACTGCTCAGACTTACTCAGCAGCAGAATGAAGCTAACAAAACTGGGGTTAACAAAACTCTACCAATACAGCTACACTACTGCAGTGCATCTAGTGAAGATGCTCTACACCAAGCTAGAGCTGTGCACACAAGCACTTATGTCAGGATGCAACTTGTATTGCTAAGGTAGGTGGAACATTCACATTCCTGAACAACAAATTTTGCTGACACAGGCTGCTATATAGACAGTCATAAATGAACATAATATGTTGGGGAAGAGTCTATATGGCTCTTATAAAGGGAATCAGGCCTCACCAATATATCAGAATTCTTTGAGAGTCTCTACAAGCACATGGGAAAGGATGACTCAGTTGATATAATGTGCCTAGATTTTCAGAAAACCTTTATCAAGGTCCTACACCAAAGGCTCATAAGCAAAGTAAGCAGTCATGGGACAAGATGAAATGTCCTCTCAAGGATGACTAACTGGTTAAAAGATAGGAAACATAAGATGGGAGCAAACGGTCAGTTTTCAGACTAGAAAATGGCAAATAGTAGCCATCCCACAAGGATGCATTCTGAGACCAGTGCTGATCAACGTATTAATAAATGACATGGAAACAGTGTAAACAGCAAAGTAGCTAAGTTTGCAGACAACACTAATGTATTCAAGATTGTTAAATCCACAGCTGAGCCCAAAGAGTTAAAAAGGGAACTCACACAACTGGGTGACTAGAAAACAAACTGACAGATAAAGTTCAGTGTTAAGTACAAAGTAGCACACTGGAAAATGATCTCAACTGTATGTAAGAAATTAGCTGGCACCACTCAAGAAAGATCTTGGATAGCTTTCTGAAAACATCCCCTCAGTGCGCAGTGGCAGTCAAAAGAGCTAACAATGTTAATTTCAATCTCCTTTTCTAATGGTACCTAAGACAGAAAACATAAAGCAATACCTTGAATGCAGCCTAAATTGTGGGTCTTTATCTATGGAATGAAGACAAGAAAGTGAAACTAATTGATGTGTTTTTATTGTCCACCTCATAGAAAGGCAACACCTCTACAGCATAATAGTGTAAAGAAAAATGAGTTTTCATGTAATCATTCCATTTTAACAGGAAATTTTAGAGGTGATGTACCCTCCCACCTTCTCATGTGTTTCTTTTAAGTATCAAGACAATATGAAAGGTTGGGAGGAGGAGGAGGCGGCCCTACTTGTTTTGATGGAAGACTTTGAGATGTCAGATATTGTTTGTTTTGCCACCTCAGCTAAAAGGGCATGTGTGCTGAATCTTCAGCCAAGACCTTGTATTTAAAAAAAAAAAAAAAAAGCCACAAAACAAAACATATTAGTCACTGAAATCAAGTAGGTGTTAAGAAACAGAATGTTAAAATCTGACTAAAAATCTCCTTCCCATAACTGTTCAGTTTCCACTCTTGGCTCTTGCGGAGACTTCTGACTAGCTCTCCAGTCAGGGAGCTTTCTAGACCAGTGTTTCTCTCCATGGAACACCAGCGCCCCATGGAAAGTGTGAGGGTGTTCATCGGTTGGGGGGGGGGGGGGGCGCACCACGTGGGGAGGAAGGAAGGAGCAATATGGTGAGCTGACATGCCTGGGAGGTTTAAATGACCCAGCTGTAGCAAAGCTACCACATGCATGCTGGCATCTGCCACCACCTTGCTCCTTTGCTACAGCTGAAGCATTTTAAATTTCTTGCTACTGTTACTGTCAGTAACAGTGGCAGGAAAAGGTAAAATGGCCCAGCTGTGGTAAAACTTCCACCCCTCACACCTGCCGGCCAGTCCTCTTAATTCCTAGTTACTTCCAGTTTTAAGTTGGGGGCATAAACATTATGTGTGATTCTATTTTTTCATAAATGTGTGTTATACTTGAAAAACTGCATTTAGTTCAGTCTTCTGGGTTGCTTATGCAGGAATGAGAAACACACAGATATTACAAACATTACAGCTTGTATATACCTGCTTCTTCAATGAAGTTGTCATCAGATGTTCCTTGTAAAGTAATTAATACAATTAGGTGTTACTCAGTCTACTAAAGGTTGAGAAACACTGCTCTAGACCACACAATACCTAAATTTGTAATGTAAAACAAGCACAAAACAGGTAAAATACTCCAGCTTTTCAGGTGTCTGCACTTTTTTGTTTATGAGATACACAGATAGGGTTACCAGATACCAAAGCATGGAAAGGACAACAGAGAAATATGAAAGGGAGGACACATGCACATCCAGGGGGTCCCCTTCACTCACCCCGGCTCCTGCCCCCCATCAGATCCCTCTCTCCCCATGTCCCCACTCCAAGCCCTCCATCTTCACTTCACCCCTTTCAGTCCCCGAAAACCCTTACACCCCTCCCCAGCCTGCCATCCCAACCCCTCCCTCCCATACCCTTTTCCTGGCTGCCTGTCTGTCCTCAACCCAAACCCCTTCCCAAGCCTCCTTACTGGTAGGGCAAGGAAGGGGCCAGCAGGGACTCACAGCCACACTGGCCTAGGAGGCTACAATTATGGCGCGAGATGGACAGCAAAAGAGGGGACACATGCCGCTTCAGCACAGTAGAGAAAGGCCTTCTCAGGCATCAGGAAAGGAAATGCCGCCCATAGCCCCCTGCTGGCCTTCTCATTTTAGAGGGGCCCGGCCAGAATGTTTTCCCTGGCATTCTAGCACACTTTAACCCCTTTTAAAGAAAGCCAGACAAAATGATCTATTTTTAAAATGCCTGCCAGACGCAGGACGTGACAGTAAAAAGGAAAACATATTCTCCTTTTGCCGGAGTCTGGTAACCCTATATATAGGCCAATTAATGATTTTTTCCTTTGCATGTTTTAATAGTAATACATTTTTATTTAAGAGAGATGGTTTTCATTCTGGATTCTGAATAAAAGGCAGAACATGTACAGAATTAATCATAAGGTTAGGCCTAGGTGTGATTCCAGTGTCAAATTACATACTGCTGTACTGTATTATCTGTTTCTGCAATTAGGCCTGTAATCTCTGAGGGAGAGACTTGTGTATATTCTAACCACCATAAAGAAAATATAAACAAGGAGTATGGTGGCACTTTTAAAGACTAACAAATTTATTTATCAGATGAGCTTTCATGGGAGAAAATTCTACTTCATTTGACACTTGGAGAGGCGTAGTGGAGTAGAGAGAGGACATAGTGAGGAAGAGGAAGGGAAGAAAAAGAGATCAGGCTATGAGGCAGTGGGAGGGAGATGTGAAAATGGCGGAAGGGGATGGGCAAGGGGACAATGGAGAGAGGAAAGGCGAGGGGGTGGAAAAGTGGAGTATAGTTTCAAAGCTGTATTAAGTCAATATTCAGTTGTAAACTTTTGAAAGAACAACCATTACAGGAGTACTGTAAGACATGACAAGTAATTCTTCCACTTTACTTGGCCCTGATTAGGCCTCAACTGGAGTATTGCATCCAGTTCTGGGCACCTCATTTCAGGAAAGATATGGACAAATCGGAGAAAGTCCAGAGAAGAACAACACTGATGATTAGCGGTCTGGAACACTTTACTTAAGAGGGAAGATTGAAAGAGTTGGATGTGTTTCATCTGGAAAAGAGAAGACAGATGGGACATGATAACGGTTTTCAAATACCTAAAAAGCTGTCATGAGGAGGAAGGAGAAAAATTATTCTCGTTATCTACCGATGGCAGGACAAGAAAAAATGGGCTTAAATTACAGCAAGGGAGGTTTAGGTTGGACATTAGGAAAAAAATCCCAACCATCAGGCTGATTAATCACTGGAATAAGTTGGCGATTCCACAACCTGCCTAGGCATCACTGGAAGATTTTAGGAGCAGGTTGGACAAGCACCAGCCAAGGATAGTTTAGGAGGGTATGTGGTCCTGCCACGAGTGCAGGGAACTGGACTTAGTGACCTTTCATGGTCCCTTCCAGTTTCTATGATGTTTTATTTCGAGTTGTGAATAGCCTCTATTCCTGGGCTAGTCATAAATCTGGAGTTCTACTGTAGCTATCTTGATTTAAATGCCTAGTGGAAACAAGAACCTAGTTTTAACCTTAATCTACCCATCAAAATAAACCTATTTGCATGTTGGGGTGTAGTGCTGACCTTGATTAGCTCCATCAAGTTAAAAGCTACTTGAACATTATCTACACTAGGATTTTACATTGAAATAGCTATTTTAATATAAAAACATGCCTCTTTCAGCAGCAGCAGACAAGTTCTAATAGAACAGAATCACAGAAATTGCAAGGAACCGTGAGAGGTCACCAAGTCAAGTCGCCTGCATTCATGGCAGGACCAAGTACCACCTTAAACCATCCCTAAGTTTGGTTATTATTCTGTACTATAAATTAGTTACTATTCTTGGGTTTTTGGTCCTAACATGAAATCATAAGTAGTTGCTGTTTAGACAACAGTAAGGAGAAATTTCAAACCATCACTCAGACATTTGAGTTTAGCCTGCCTTCTAGAGTTCCAGGGTCACTTCCTTCAAGGAACCCTTCCAAAGAAGGAAGAAAAAAAAAAAATACTATTAAATGGCAGTTACAGAAATACCACCATTAACACTGAGGAAAGGACACAGAATAAGTGGAAATCCACTGAAATGAAGTGTTTACTCTCTATATTTAGCTACAGTAATGCTGAGATGCCCAAGCCTAGATCAGGCCCCACTATGCACTGTTTCATAAGCAAAATAAAAACAATTGCTGCCCCACAGAGCTTACAATATAATTGAACAAGACACAGAAAGGATAGGAGAAAAAGTAACTATATTTTATAGATGGGATACTGAGCCACAGAAGTGAATGACTTGACTATGGTCATATACTGAATCTGTAGTACAGCCAGAAACTAAACAGAGATCTGAGTCTTAACTAAAAGAAGCAAGAAATCCCATGTTAGTCTTTAAGTGCCACAGGATTCCTTGCTTGTTTTGCTGAACTAGACTAGACTAGCACAGCTACCCCTTTGGAACTTAACTAAAAAGAGTCCTTTCTTTCATAGAAGCATTTAGGTTACAGTAGGAGTGAAACAATTAACATTACACAAGCATTTCTATTCTGTGAGATCACTTATTTTCAATTGCTTATATAATTTTGATTTTTAAAAAATTCTTAACAAAAATGTACTAAAAATATATCTTCCTAACTTATAAAATACATTTTGCTGCATTTGTTTACTTTTTGGGATAGCTGTATGGACCTGGCAACTAAGACAGAAACTTGAAATTATATAGGAAGACTCTCCATGGGGGCAGATATGGCTTTCTGTAGGCTGGAAAAAGTCAAGTGCAATTTTTCAAAACAGTGAAGTTTTTAAGAAGGATGTTACAGATGCTCACCAAATTTTGTAATAGCACCTTCTAGTGGTTTGTCAACATTCTGTGCAAATAGTGCTTAAACAAATCTGGATGAAGATGAAAAGCAGAGAGGAAAGCATTTCTCATTTGGAGATTTGATACAGAAAAGTATAAAAACAACAAGGAGTTGTGTGGCACTTTAAGATTTATTTTTTGCATGAGCTTTCGTGGGAGAAGATCCCACTTCCTCAGATGCCATCTTCAAAGCAT
>ML682038.1:2698077-2725961 GCA_007922195.1 Podocnemis expansa | reverse complement strand
GTTGTTTTTTTTACTGGACTAGACTAACACGGCTATCCCTTTTGAAATTGACAGAAAAGTATGCATGGAACAAAATAAATATCTCTGCCTTATTAACCACATAAGATATGGTAAACCACATGAAACTTTATAGCAGGAGATCTCAAATGAACATTAAGTTTGCAAAAAGAAGCACTCGGAATCAGGGCATAATAAAGGTAAGTAAGGTGGAATACCCAAACTTAACTCCACCCTGTACACACCATCTTTAATTACTTAAACACATTAGACCAAGAATTAGGTATTGCTGCATTGTGAATTGTTCCAATGCACACAGAATGGCTATTACATTTGTTGCAGTTGTACAATGGATGCAAGAGGTTGAGAGCTTAATCCATGGTTAGGATGGTGGATTGGAACCCAGACAAATTATGTTCTATTCCTGCCTCTGCAGCAGACCCCCCCATTCAGCTGGGGAAGGTCCATCTTTCTGCATCTCAGGTAAACATCTAAAAACATGATGATTGTCCTTCATGGCCTCATGGAGATATTGTGAAGATAGTCATTAGTGCTTATAAGCAGGGGTTAAAGTATACTTAGGGGGGCACAGGAACCCTCCTAAATTGGTGGCTCCCCCTCACACCAGTGCGGGCCCCCACCACCACCACCCCAGTTACTGCCCCCTTAAATGCCTGCCCCACCACACCTGACAGGCATTAATGAAAAAGCTGGGGTTTTTTTTGTTTTTGTTTTTTTAAGTGCTGTCCCAACATCTGGCAAAAAGCTGGACAAAGTGTGCACGGGAGCATGCCATGCCAGAATACATTCCCCTGCAGGTCCTGAGGGTGATGCTATGATGGGCAGGAGCAAGCCCAGCCTATCCTCTCCTCCCCGACACCTGGAGCGGCTGTGTCCCCACCACAGGGGAACGTGTTCCACTGCTGTGCACTCCCACGCTCTTCTATTTTTAGAGGGCCCTAGGAATGAAGCATTCTGGTGCACGCCTCTATTTTCAGAGGGCCTGGAATGCTGGCTTCCTAAAAATAAGGGGGCCCCAGAACGGCGTTCCAGTCTGCTCCCCTTTACTTTAACCCCTGCTTATAAGGCAGAAAACTATATGGCACTCTAGCATTTGGACTGTATGCTGTAATAAGGCCTGGGGCCACACTGCAACACACACAAAAAATACACTGAGCAGCAGTCTCATTACTTAGCACTGTTATGTTGCCTGTGAAAAGACACAGATATCCTGGAAAAAAAACAGTATGTAATCTTGTATTTGTTATTATAATGCACAAACAGAAAGGGGCACCTTAACTTTGTTATTTCTAATTGATGTATTCTTCACTTTGTTGCGATAACATTCTTTTAATGTTGTTATACACGTTCAGTTTAAGACAAATCCCAAACGGGGCAACATGAGGTCTCTTGAACTCCTGCTTAATTCAACACAGAGAGCAACAGTTTGGACACACCTAGCCAAGAAAGAAAGTAAACTTGAATTCTTGTTAGGAAGCCAAATCTAAACAATGCCTTCTCACACACTAAGAGATGACCATGTGCACCAAACTTGAGACTGGCACCTGATGTATATTCAGTCATATTCCTGTGTATTCTCTCAGTAGTCCCTCAGTACAGAGGGCAGAGAGCAATTCCAACTAACCTTATAATATGGAGTTACGTTAGGCCCTGAATTCAAGACAAGTCTTGGTTTGTTTGCTAAACTCTCCTGCCTGCCTAAAACTATTTACCTCCCCACATCCCTAGCTGGCTGCTAGACTTGCAGCCTGCTCGCTTTTGAACCACTCACAGGAACCATCTGTACACACTCCTGCTGCATACCATCCATTTCCTCACCCCCATGTCCCACCCCAATACAACATGACAGGACCTATTACTCACCAGTGGAGGTTGAGGATCCCTGGTGGGCCAGTCTGTAAGCCACCTTAACCCCATCGCCTGCCGGTGACATCAGGTAGCAGCTCCTTCATGTAGCCGTGAGCACGGGCATGTACCTAGCACAGTTCACCCTCACCCTGACACCTGCCCCCTTTGTCGCATAAGGGAGACCCTGGTGCATGTCCACCTAGACTGTACCAGGTTGCAGCCCCTCTTCTGGCTCCTCCAGAACCTCTTATTGAGGTTCTGATTGCATTTTTCCCCCACACTTACTTTTGTATACAGTCCCCATCTGTGGCCCAACAAGGTTGCGGGACCTTCTCACCAACCTCCTCTTGGCATTCATAAAGTTGCCATTTATAAGACCAGGGAGAGGAGGTTGGCAGAGGGAGGTCTCTGTGACTGGTGGGCCTATTTTTGGTCCCTCGTTCGGTCACACCTCCAGGCAGGATTCCTCTGGGCAGCATTTGCTAGCTCCTGAAAGATGTCGAGGGAGCCACAGGCACTACCCAGGGTTCTCTGCTTGGTGTCCCCTTCTGAATCCCTCATTTCAAGCCTATGACCCTCACACCCATCCATGTTATTCCATTAGTCGTCCCCCATAATTAGTTGGACCTGGGTCCACTGCCTCCTCCCCTTAGGCTGGGGGAGGGGTTTTAGCAGCGGGTGGGTGCAATAGGACTATTTCATCCTCAGTTTCTGCTTGGTTTCTCTCTGTCTCTGTTCACTGCAATTTTAAAATGTGCTGAAACACCATTTCTTTTCCACTTCAGAACATGGAAAAAGTATTTAATCAAGCAGCAAACTACTCGTACCTTAGTTATTTTCCCTTCTAGAAAGAGAGAAAATAAGGCTTTCAAAGATTACAGAACAGTTTCTAAAATACCCAAACTGGCTTTAAACAAAATCAGATCAGTAGTACAAACAAGGAGCTTTATGGCACTTTTAAAGACTGACCAATTAATTTATCACATGAGTTTGAGGACAGATTCCATTTTGTGAGATGCTTGAAAATGGATAAAAACCCAAAACAAAAAACAAGACTGCCCCCCACCCCATATTTTCAAGTGTCTAACAAAGTGGAATCTCTCTTACAAAGCTCATGTGATAAATAAATCTGTTAGCCTTTAAAAGTGCCACAAGACTCCTTGTTCGTTTTGCTGAGCTAGATTAACAAAGCTACCCCTTTGGAACAGATAAGTAGTGTTATCTTCATGAAAAGCAGATTTTAAAGTCCAATTGCTGAGGACTGGTCCACCGGGGGGGGGGGGGTGTTATATTGGCCAAGCTACATCTGTAAGAAGCCAGGCTGTAGCAGCTCCAAGCCCCTTACAATGTTTGGGCCCTAACAGTCCTGTCTGAGATACGATCTAGACTAGAATCCATATCAATCTACCAAGCTATTACCGTCTAAAGTGTAAAGTAGTAAGAAGTCCCTAAAGCAAGCAGAACACATAAATGGATGAGATTGGCTGAATAAGAAAAGCCAGTTTTACATAGTCATTTTCTGTAGCTGCAATTTTTTTTTTCAAAATGATCTTATGATACCTGGACTTGAGCAAATAAAAGCACTCAGCCTCATGATTCAGATGAGAGACATGCAGTTTTGGTATAACAGAATACCTTTTCTGTTACTACTTGCATAACCTGTTTTCTGTTAAGTAATGAACAATGGAGAACAATTTAATTTTAATCCAACAATATTTCCCTTTGATTTTTCTTTCTACCACACACCTAAAGCAATTAAATTGCCAATTACCACCCACCCAATCCATCTCTGAAGACTCTACATGGAGGTCCCTGAAATAGTCTCTGGGTCAGCCTTAAAACACTAGTGTAGGTAAGCGAGCTCCTTGATGCCAGACTAGAATTCTTCAGGTGTTCACCAGAGATCTAAACATCAAACTCTCAAAACATTTTTCCAGCATAAACCTTTTTGAGCCAGTTACAAAAATACAGCTCTCCTTCTTTACAAGATGAATCCTTCATTTTAGCCCTTTTTGTCCACCCTATAAGCTGCCATCAGAAATTCTACATCCTGAAACTCTAATTAACTAACTATTTCCTTTACAGGTATTCTCCTCCATCTTAGATCTTTTGCATCTAAGATATTGTGCACATTCAGACTTTAATGTTAAAATAAACTCAGGAGTAAGACACCAGTCCAAGTATGGTATAAATACTCAGGACTTCTAACTCTGTAAGACACAAGGTAGTACCATCAACTGCCTTGCACAGTATCTTTCAAGGACTTAGGTCAAGCTTTACACAGTGTAAGATCACTATACCCAAGAACTCATCTATTGCTCTATGCTCCCTTATAGAGATTTAAGATTCAAAGAATTATCTATAAAACACAGGGCCCACCAGCCTACCCTACATGTAGCACCCTTCTGATTAATCAAAACATCTTTCATTTCATTGAGTTTCATATTGTACAAGGCAGAACCTCCTTAGTTTGCCTTGGGCACGATTATACAGGGCAGTGGCTCTGGCCTGAAGAGCCGACTATGAATTATTGTCTATTCAAGATTTTTGTTTTCATCTTTTGACTAATGCATAAACATCGGCCTTTAAATTTTATACTGTGTGCATGTATAATCCTATAAATATACATTGTGAGGTCAAAGAATCATACAGCTGAAAGGGAACTTATGAGTTCATCTAGTTCAATCCCCTGCTAATAGCAGGGCCACTTCCACTAAATCATCCCGGCCAGGGGTTTTTCTAATCAGACCTTAAATGCTTCCAAAGATGAAGATTCCACCACCTCCTGAGGTAACCCATTCCAATGCTTCACCACCCTCTTAGTGAGAAAGTTTTCCTAATATCCAACCTTAACCACCCAAGCTGCATTTTGAAACCAATGCTCTTTGTTCTGTCCTCCTTTATTACTGAGAATAGTCTACCTTCCTCCTATTTGGAGCACCCCTTCAAGTCGTAGAAGATTGCTATCAAATCCCCCTCAGTCTTCTCTTCAGCAGACTAAATAAGGCTACTTCCGTCAGTCTCTCCTTGTAAATCACGTGCCCCAGCCCCTCATCACTTTCGTTGCCCTCGCTGGACTCTAATTTTTCCACATTCTTTCTGCAGTGTGGAGCCCAAAACTGGACACAGTACTCCAGATGTTGCCCCACCAGCACCAAATAGAGGGGAATAATCACATCCCTCAATCTGCTGGCAACACTCCTACTGATGCAGCAATACTTCTATTGTCCTTCAACAATCAGCTGTAATGAAACTGGTCCTATCATATTCACATCATGAGCAGTAACTCCAGCAGTAGACTGGGTTCATTTATACCAAGAGTAACTGTAGAGGTACATCTAGTCAGCACACGGTGACCTAGCTGTGACATCATGTTAATCAAAATGCTTTTTAAAATTTAGTGAAATACTTTATTATGTTTGCTTAGAAACCTTACAAAAAAAGTCACCTAAAAGCAGCATAGAAAGTTAGCCGTGACTGTAGTGAAAACCTTAAACTTTAATATACCGCAATCAAAATGTGACACTTTACAGCTCTAGTATTCAAACCATGGGTCGGGACCCAATATGGGATCACAGTACCCCATGCTGCCACTCCCAAAAAACTGGAATATTTTCCTGAAAGATGTAATTCTTGGATCACAGGCATGAATGGTTTTTTTTCAACTCGGTCCTGAGGGAAAAAAGTTTGAAAACCACTGCCTTACGGTATCCAAACACTTTTGTGGAATTTTGATAAGCTGTACACCAGGGGTCTCAAACACAAATCACAACGAGGGTCGCATGAGGACTATTACAGCGCCACGAGGATCAGTACGTTAGCCCGAGGGCCGCACGACTGAAACCTTTTCATACAACGATACTGCAAACATCGTTAACGACAGCATCATTGTGGGCCCCACAAAACAGCTTTAGGCACTGCATGTGGCCCACAGGCCGTGTGTTTGAGACCACTGCTGTAGACCCTGCCCACACAAAATAAGAAAACCCATCAGCCATCAGATCCGCACTATACCACTTAGGAAGCTTAACACCTGTAACTAGCAATTTTCAGCTGAACAATGCAGAGAAGGCCTCTCTAAGCCAGCGATGAAACCATACTAGCTATTGCAGTGCCACTGGCTACAGGAATGAGCCAGCGTGCCTAACAAAAAGGACCTAGTTAGCCCTGGCTGAATGCAACATTTGAAATCTCTAAATGGGGCACTGGATGACTGAAGTAAAGGCAGCTTTTTGACTCCTCTGAAGGAACAGGGCTAAGTGCTTGTCAACGCCAACCAGGGACTTCCCTAACGTCCCACCCCCTGCATTTCCCAACACCTCCCCCCAGTTGTCAGCTAGTTATACCAAATTAGCAAGCACCCCTTAACCCTCCCTCTAATTTCAAGTGCTGGGAAGGACAAAGGTGCCAAGTGTTTGGTTAAATGAGAGGTTTCCATGGTAGCTGAGCAGGATGTTATACTAAGGCAGTTTCCAAAGGGATGACCGTGTTAGTCTAGTCCAGCAAAAAAAAAATATATATATATATATACACACACACACACACACACACACACACGGACTTGTGTGGCACTTAAAGACTAGTTAAAGTGCCACACGACTCCTTGTTTTTATACTAAGGCAGGTCAGTCTCAGTCCTGCAGCACCCGGGCTCCTGGGCATGGAGGCTCCTCGGGGCAGGGGCTTCTGGAAGAGCCGCTGTGCTCTGTGCACCCTCAGGCCCTGGCCAAGCAGCTCCCCGCACGACGCCCTCCCTGCCGCCCGCCGCATTCGCGGCCTCAGGCCTATCCCAGCCGGCCGCCTCCCCAGCAGGCCCGGGGCGGGACAGGCCCCGCGGACACCCGGGCAGGCAGCGGGCCCCAGAGCCCGGCACCGCGGGCTGACGCGGGCGGCCCAGGCCTAAGCGACGGGCGCGACGCGCGCCTCGGCGCAGAGGCGGGGAAGCCTCCTCCCCCCCTCAGCCACCACGTCGGCGCAGCCACCACTGCGGAAATGGGGGAGCCGGGGTCGGGCTCGGCGCGGCGGTCTCCTCCCAACCCCGCCGCCCTCCCCCATTTCCGCAGGGAGGGTCCCCGCGCCCCGGCCTCTCACCTGTGTCCCCAATGATGATATATTTGAAGAGATACGCGTAGGCCATGGCCGCCCAATCCCCGCCCTCGCCGCCGCCTCTCGCTCTCTCTCGCTCCTCGGTGACGCGCGCGCTCCCCCCGCCCCCGCGGTCAGGGCTCGCGCTGCGGAGAGTTCGAAACCGTTAGCGGCCGCCGGAACCTCCTCTCGCGCGCCTGGTGCGCGGCGCCTCCTCGCGAGCTGCGCGGCGTCCAGAGGCGGCGGCGGCGGCGACCCGAGGGAGCAGAAACAATAACAGGCGGCGGCAGCCCGAAGCCTTCGGCAACGTCACGCAGTATAACCTCCTCCGCCGCGCCGCCCCGCCCCCGCCGACCCGGAAGAAGTCAGGCCGCCGGTTCGGAGGCTGGGCGTGGTCCCCGGAAGATCAGGGCGCCTGCGCGCGGCCGGGCCTGGCAAAGGAGGGCTCGTGATGTGGCTGCCCCTCCCCCACCCCAGTGACGGAGACAGAAGCTGCTGGGTGCCGCCCCTCCCCCGCTGCCTCCCGCCCGGGATGGGGGCTGGGCCTGCTGTGGTGTGACCTGCCCGGCCAGCGGTGCCATGGGTAGCGCTACCAGATACCAAAGTCTGAAAAGGAGGACGGGGAAGTACAAAAGAGAGGACATTGGAGGACACATGGAGAAAATGCAGTATTAAGGTCATATTCTTCTGTTTTTAGGGGGCTATGGAATGCTTTCCCCTAAAAATAAGGTATTCCGAGGCATTCCAGCATACTATAAGTAAAAAGCCAGACAAAATCATGCATTTTAAAATGCCTGCTAGATGAGAACATGAAGATAAAAAGGAGGACACAAAGGTAAAAAGGAGGACATGTTCTCCTTTTGCCTGCCATTTGGTAACCCTAGCCATGGGGGAAGCATAGCAGCCCCTGCCTGTGAGTGGAGGGAAGGGGCTATGGAGCAGCCTCCCTCCTTGGGAATATTACTGTTTGATCTCCTCAGGGCAGGGGTTTCTAACCCAAATCACCAGGAGGGCTGCGTGAGGCCTGGTACAGGGCTGCATGAGGACTAGTACATTAGCCCGAGGGCTGCACCACTGAAACCTTTAGATACAAGGACATTGCAAATATCTGTAATAATAGTGTCATTGTGGGCCGCAGGAAATAGCTTTAGCATGTGGCCCATGGCTAGGATTACCAGATGTCAGGCAAAAGGGGAACATGTCCTCCTTTTTACTTTCATGTCCTCCATCCGGCAGGCATTTTAAAATACATGATTTTTTCTGGCTTTTTACTTACAGGGGTTAAAGTATGCTGGAATGCCCAGGAACAACCTATGTTTAGGGGGAAGTGTTCCAGAGCCCCCTAAAACAGAAGAATATTATATTCATACTACATTTTTTCTATGTGTCCTCCAATGTTTTCCTTTGCATACTTCCCTGTCCTCCTTTCCAGGCTTTGGTGTCTGGTAACCCTATCCATGGGCCGCGAGTTTGAGACCCCTGCCTGATGGGGTGATGTGTTCCTATTGCTGGGGGTGGTGCCTGGATCTGGGCACTGCGTGGGGACCAAGACCCCATCATGCAAAGTGCTGGCCAAACAAAACAATGGGGCTTACCCCAGAGTGCCTTCCATGCTCTGGCTCCCATCTACACCTAAAACTTAGCTTGACCTAGCTCCAGCACTTCAAGCTGAGAAAAGTCCATGCCCAATACTACGTAGTTGGACAGTTGAATTCTGCTGCACATGTGACTGGATCAGGGGTCCGCAGCCTGTGGCACTTTCAGTGCCCCTTTGTGACTCTGGGCTTCAGGCCCTGTTCCTGCCACCAGGGGACCTTGCAGGTGGCCTGTACTAGGCTCTGGGCTCCCCCTGCCACCAAGGGATCCTGTAGGAGACCTGCTTTTGATTCCCAGCCCTCTCTGCCCAACCAGAGGACCCTGTGGCAGGTGCCCTGGCCCAGCTCACAGCCCCCCTTCAAAGGACGCTACAGCCACCACAACTCTCAAAACTTGATTACTGAAGGAGTTTTTTTAAAATGGCTCTTCTTAGTTTTTGGGTTCCAGACACCTCAGCTGGATTGATGGACAATTTTTTCCCTTGAGGGGATGGGTTCAGTGATGGAAAAAAACCCTTCCACACCATAGCAAAGGGTTATGCTGTAATGGCATAGCTGCAGCTGTGTTCCTATACCACTTGTAGTGTAGATATTCCTAAGTAGACATCCTTTTACAATTTCCAGTCTGGAATTGAAGAGTAGAGCCCCTTTCCCTGATCTTCCAATGGATTTTTTTTCTATGACTTTTATGTGGTGGAGGGTGTCATGCAGATGCCTCCAGCTGGTAATGTGGATTTCAGCAAGCCAGTAAGGAATGTGAACTTCTGGATCACTATAACAGTCTTACTGTGGAATCACAGGTAGTCTCTAAGAACTTCCATCTGTCTTGCAACCCAGAAAAACTGAACTTAATGCTTATTTATACCAAAAATTACACCACATGTAGGTTGCTTCCAGTCCCAAGAGACCAGATACCTCCTATCAGTGCCCTAGATCTGACACCCAAAACAGTGCCAGCAGCATTCCTTTAAGAAACTATCTAAAGGTTTATTAACTAGGAAAAAGGAATGAGAGTTATTTACAGCTTATAGCAAGTAAACATACACACAAATGAGTTGCCCTCTAAATCCTAAGAGTGACAGATGCTTAGTGATCTATCTATGCAATGCATCTTCCAGGATAGAACCAGGAGGTAGCCCTGACGAAGCTTCAGCTTCAGTGTAGAATCACTGACCCTGCAACGTTCAAAGAGCCAAAAAGACACAGTTGCATATCATCAGGGATTTTTCTTCCCTTCTCCCAGAGTTAAGGATGACTGGATGAGTTCATGTGCATATCTCTTTTTCATGGGGCATTGGGGAACAATCAACGAAAGGCTTTTGTCTTCTATTGCTTAACAATAGTTTGCCTGGTGCCTGTGGCCCTTGTTTTATTGAACAGAAAATAACACCTCCTGTGGGAAACTACTGTTTCACATTTGGTAACAGAAGGTTACTTACCTGTAAATGTCCTTCTTCAAGATAGACTGCTCACATACATTCACATTCAGGTGTATATGTGCCACAGTGCACGGTCATTCGGAAAGCCTTTTACCTTAGCCAGTCCCCATAGGCTCACTCACCAATGCCCCCTTGGTCCCGCATTTTTACTGTGGTATAGGTGGCACTGACCCCCCCCCCCTTAGTCCCTTCTTTCCGCTAATTCCAAAAAGCAGGGACAGAGGGAGGATGTGGAATGTATGTGATCAGCCCATCTCAAAGAAGGACATTTACAGGTAAGTAACTTGCCATACTTCTAGTGCTGCTCACATCCATTTGCATTCAGGTGACTTACAAGTCTTGCTCAGGATGGTGGGTGAAGTTGAGGTTTCCCTGCCTGTAGTATTGGTCTGCCAAAAGCTGCATCACCTCTTGCTTGTTCCATGGTGGTGTAATGGGAGGCAAAGTTACGAACGGAGGACCAGGTGGCTGCCCTGCAGAATTCTTTGATGGGCACCTGTGCTAAGAAGGCCATTGATGACACTTGTGTCCTAGTTGAATGCACTTTGACCTTCCCTGGAAGGGGAACCTTTGCCTGGCAGTAACAGTCCTTAATGCAGCTTGTTATCCATGATGAGATGTGCTGAGACATCACTGCCTGCCTTTTCATGCTTTCTGCTGTTGCAACGAAAAACTGGGTCGATTTACAGAAGGGCATGGTTCATTCGATGTATGTGGAGCATGTCCTGTTAATGCCAAGGGTATGGCATCATCTCTGGTTCTCTGTCAGGTGTGGTCCTGGGAAGAACACTGGGAGAAAGATTTTGTGATTTACATGGAAGGGTGAGACCACCTTCAGTAGGAATGCTGGGTGCAGACAGGATGAACTTTGTCCTTATGGAACACTGTATAGGGTGGCTCTGAAGACAGGGCTTTTAACTCGGATACCCTCCTTGCTGAGGTGATGGCCACTAGGAATGCCCCTTTCATGACAGGACTAGGAAGGAGCATGAATCTAATGGCTCAACGGGTGGTCTCACAAAGCCTTCAAGGTCTAGGGTCAGGTCCCACTGTGAAACTGGGTCGTGCATTTGTGGGAATAGCATCTCCAGCTCCTTCAGGAATCTAGATGCCATGGGGTGTGAGAAGGGGGGTGAAAGGCTGAAATCACTGCCAGGTGTACTGTGAGGGAGGGTATTACTAGGCCTCTCTCCTTCAGGGATAGGATGTGTGCCCTGGGCCTCCTGGGATGATCTTCTGAATGTGCCAAAATAAGGGCAAGCTGCAAAACCAGGGGCCAAGCCCCCAAACTACTAATGGAAGGTACTTAAAGCAGTCTCCCAGTCAGCAACAAAACATTTCTGATTCCCCACTCTGCTCATCACCAAGCATAGCAAAATAGAAACAGCCCCCTTTACTGCACATCAGCTTCTCTGATTCCCACCCAACCACTGGATCTCTTAAAGAAATAGGTTCTCCTGACCCCAAAGGGCCAGCCACATTACCCAGAATACCCAAAATACCACACTTTCAGCCAATCCTTTAGTAACTACAACTAAAGGTTTAATATAAAAAGAAAATAAACAAAATATGTGACATGTTAAAGGGTCAAAGTGAATCACATACATACAAATGATTTAGAGTCCATAGAAAGCAAGTCATTGAAGAATGTGCAGTTTAGTTCAATTCCTCTGGTATTCACCCTGCACCTTGGTGGGTCTCAATCCTTTGTTCAGTCCCAGAAGAATAGTTCCAGAGGAGGGTGTCAGTTGCAGACTGAAGACAAATTGGAGATAGGGCAACTGCCTTTTATCACCTTCTGTCAAATCAAATGGAGTTGAGTCATATGGTCAGTCTGGGTGACTGGTCAGGCAGGTTTCTCCTAGGCTCACTGTACCTGGGAGTTTCCTTGATGGGTCATCAAGAGGACAATGGTTTTGCAGACAGCCAGTCTGGATTGCCTTAGAATCAAATGACTTGGAACACACAGAAAACAGATTCCTAATTTCTAATAGCGATATGATACCTACATTCAAACCGTATAATCATTCCTAGCAAATTACAGCCTTTCTATTGATACCAAACATGGCATATTACATATGGACTATTGCAAATATGAAATGTTAATATGAAAGATAACCATAAACAGTCCCCTAGGCCCAGATAGCATCACAGGAGGTAGTTAAGAATGGCTTCGATAGGGGTGGACTCTGGGGTGACTCCTATAGTTGCCTTCCATACAGAGAAACACCGCCACTTAGCTTTGTATGTCGCTTGGGTGCAGGGCTTTCTGCTTTGTCAGGACGTGCTGATCCTCCCTGGAGCAGGTTTTCTCAGCTGGACTTAGCCATGTAGCCTCCATGCCATCAGGTGGAGGGAGCTCAGGTTTGCATAACCCAAGTCCTGGGTTAGGAGATCTGTCCAGAGCAGGAGTGTTGTGGGTGGGGCTACTGACAGGTTGAAAAGTGTGCAGAACCAGGGCTGGCAAGGCCAGGCTAGAGTACCATGATCACATTTGCCCTGTCCCTCTTGATTTTCAGCAGTGCCCTGTGGATTAAGGGGATAGGTGGGAAGCCTTAAAGGAGGGGTCCCTCCCAGTTCATTAGGAGGACGTCTGACTTTGACCCTTTCTCCCTGCCTCTGAGGGAGCAGTATAGGTTGCACTTGCTATTCACGTGGGTTGCAAACAGGTCTATTGCAGGGGTCCTCCATTTCTAGAAGAGGAGATCCACTACCTTTTGGGTGCAGCAACACTCGTGTTGTGAGAGGAACTTCCTGCTGAGCTTGTCTGCCTGACTGTTGTTTACTCCTGGCAGGTGGGCTGCCACTAGGTGGAAGTCATTCTCCAGTTCCCCTGGGTGGACCACTTTCTTGTACAGAGAGGGCAGCCAGGCTCTCCCCGGCAATTGAGATAGAATATCAGAGTCATTTTGGCTGTGAGGACCTGCACGGTCTTCCTCTTGACCACATCCAAGAAAACTCTGCAGGCATGGTGGATTGTTCTTAACTCCTTCTCATTTATGTGGAGGGGACCCTGCTCCCCTGACCACCTACCATGCATAGAGAAGCTGCAGCTGATGTGGCTTCCCACCCTAGCTCTGAGGCATTTGTGATTAAAGTCACTGGATCTCAAAAGGGACCCCTATTCTCATGAAGCCCGGTCTTGCCATATCTCAAGGGACTCTAGGTCTTCCCTTGCACACTTTATCATAAAAAGACCATGCTGCAATTCTCCCCACCATCCTGCCCCCCTCCCTAACACCCAGGGCCCCCTTACCTGACTGCTCCAGCTGCTAGGCACAGACTGGGACTCTCTCTCCTTACTTTCAGTCCTGCCTAGGCTGAGCATCCAATATGGTGACTCCAGTGACTAACCACAGGCTGAGCTCCCCCACAGGCAGGAGATTTAAAACTCCTAGCCTGGTGCTGCATTGTTCTGGCTTTCTTCCAAGCGCTGCACTTTTTCATTCAAGAGCCGCATGAGGCTCCTGAGCTGCAGTTTAGCCACACCTGGGCTAGGGCTAAAAGCTTTCTGAATGACCATGCACTGCAGCACATATACATCTGAATGGGAATGGTTGTGAGCAGCACTTGAAAAAGAATGTTTCTTTCCTGACTGTGGTTTATAGAACAAACACTTATATACCTTATATAACATGAGATATAGATATAAGTGAAATGTATATATGCAGCAACATATAAGGTTTTCATTGAGTCTAAATACTAAATTTTGAGCAAAACTAATGTAATAGGTGACCTGGTCTGATCTCTAGCTATGAAATTATCAGTTCTTAAACTGCAGTTTAGTAAGAGCCAGTGGGTTACTTACCAGTAACTGTCCTTCTTCAAGATGAGCTGCTCACATACATTCAGTTACAGGTGTTTACGTACTGCAGTGCACAGTAGCTCGGAAAGTCTTTAACCATAGCCTGTCAGGTCAGAGCACACGGCCAATGCCGCCTCCATGCCATGACCATGGTTATATGGGTGACTGTGACCCTGACCCTCCCAGTCCCTTATATCTTCGCCAACTCCGTTAGCAGAGACAGTGGGAGGGACCTGAATGTATGTGAGCAACGCATCTCGAAGAAGGACAATTGCTGGTAAGTAGCCCACCATTCTTATTTGAGTGCTGCTCACATCATTCAGTTACAGGTGACTGCTAGCCATATCAAGGATGGTGGGAGGAGTTACAGTTTGCCCACGCTGAGTACTGCTCTGCCCAACATAGCATCCTCTCTAGCCTGTTGGATGATTGCATAGTGCATAGTGAAGGTATGCACCGATGACTGCATAGCTGCCCTGTGGATCTCTTGGATTGTTTTTGGCGAGGAAGGCTGTTGATGAAGCCTGGGCCCTGGAAGAACGAGCCCTGATAGTCCCAGGAAGGGGTGTATTCGACCTTCTGTAGCAGTCTTTGATACAATTTACTATCCATTTGGAAATGCACTGTGAGGACACTGGAAGACCTCTTTTGCATTCAGTGACCGCCACAAAGAGTTGGGAGGCCTTGCGGAATGGATGCGTGCACTTAATGTATGTTAAGAGCACTCTTTTCACATTCAGAGTGTGCCACCTCCTCTGGTTCTGCGTAACCTGAGGGTCTGGAAAAAATACTGGCAAGCAAATCTCCTGATTGAGGTGAAAAGGAGAAACTACCTTAGGGAGGAAGGAGGGGTGGGGTCGCAGTACCACTTTATCAGGAAAGAAACCTCATTCAGAGGAAAGGGCCTTCAACTCTGAGACCCTTCTAGCAGAGGTGATTGCTACTAAAAAAGCTACCTTCCAGGCAAGGACCAGCAAGGTACATGAGTCCAAGGGTTCATATGGGGGCTCTATTAGTGCATGGAGCACCATGTTCAGGTCCCAGCGAGGAATGGGTTCACAGGGATGTGGGAAAAGTCTTTCGAACCCTTTCAGGAACCTAGTGGAAGTAGGGTGGGAGAAAACAGGGACACCATCTACCTTTTTGTGGAAGGCTGAGATCACTGCTAGGTGGACTCTCAGTGAGGAAAGGGAGAGACCTTTATCTCTAAGGTTTAGCAGATAATCAAGGATTAGGTGTAAAGGAGCTAATATAGTAGATATAGCTAGTATATATTTACTCCTTTACCTCAAGCCCAGCTGGAAAACTGTTCCCATTTGGCTATATAGGTGGACCTGGTGGACGGTTTTCTACTACTGACCAGGACCTTCCTAACCCTGTCCAAGCACAGCCTTTCCTGCTCACTGAGCCAAAGAGGCTCCAGGCTGTCAGATGCAGGTGACCGGGATTCGGGTACCGCCAGCACCCTGAGTCTTGTGTCAGGAGGTCCGCCCACAGGTGAAAGCAGAGTGGGGCCTCTATGAACAGGTCCTGTAGGAGAGAGAACCAGTGTTGTCTGGGCTGGTCCAGTGCTATCAATACCATGTTTGCTCCATCCATCTTGATCTTCAGAAGGACCCTGTGTATCAACAGGACCGGTAGGAAGGCATACATTAGAGGGCCTGACCAGGTGAAGAGGAAGGCGTTGGTGAGCAACCCCTCTCCCGACCCCTGAGGGAGCAAAACTGCTGACACTTGCAGTTCTGCCAAGTTGCAAACAGGTCCACCTGGGGCATTCCCCACTTGTCTACCAGGTGAGAGAACACTGTATTGTGGAGTGACCACTCCTGATTTGCCAGGGAGTTTCTACTGAGTGAGTCTGCCTGCCCATTGTCTGCTCCCAGTAGGTGTGCTGCCACTGGAGTAAAATTGTATTTCAGGGCTAATTCCCAGAGCTTGCATGCTTCCTTGCAGAGAGCTGGGGAGCAGACATTCCCTTGCCGGTTCATATAGAACATAACTGCAGTGTTGTCCGTTAAAACCTGGACCGACCTGCCTTGTATCCTGTCCAGAAAAGCTGTGCAAGCCAATCTGATGGCCTGCAGTTCCTTCACATTTATGTGAAGAAGGCTGTCTGCATGAGACCAAAGTCCTTAGGTGGAAAGTGCCTCCGAAATGTGGGCCCCCCACCCTGAGTCCAAGGCATCGGTTATCAGTGTCACAGTGGGCGTTAGTGATTCAAAGGGAATTCCCTCCATGGCAAATCGGGGGTCCTTCCAGATCTGTAGTGCCCCCAGGATATCTCGGGGAACCGACAGTACCTTGGACAGGGGATCTCTCCGTGGGTGGAACATCATAGAGAACCAGACCTGGCAGGGCCTCATTCTCAGGTGTGCTGTCCAAATCACGGAGGTGGAGACTGCCATGTGCCTGAGCAGCTGTAGCCAGCCCTGGGCTGTGGTCACTTGAAACTACTGCAGCTCCATAATGATGGTGCAGATGGTCTGAAATCTTGAGGAGGGCAGGGAAGTCCTCCCTTTGCAAGTGTCTAGGAGAGCTCCTATGAACTCTATGCTTTGGGATGGGCAGATTTTTGACTTTTCTTGATTTATGCAGAGACCCAGATACCTGCACAGTTGGGTTACCACTCTGACATCGAGTTCTACCTGAGCTCTCAATTCCCCGTGTATTAACCAATCATCTAGGTAGGGGCAGATCTTTATGCCCTGCCAGTGCAGGAATGGAGCAACCGGCACCAAGCACTTTGTGAACACCCTGGGGGCCAGAGAGAGCCTGAAGGGGAGTGATGTGAACTGGAAATGATTTCCTCCCATGATGAACTTTAGGTACCTTCTGTGGCAGGGGCGTATTACTATGTGAAAGTAAGCGTCTTTTAGATCGAGGGCTGTGAACCAATCCTCGGCAGTCAGAGATGGGACAATCTGTGACAGGGAAACCATGCAGAACTTTATTTTTCTTATGTGTTTGTTTAAGGCTCTGAGATCTAGAATGGGTCTTAGGTCCCCATTGAGTTTGGAGATCAGAAGATATTGGGAATAGAACCCTTTTTCCGGCTCCAGCTTTGAGACCCTTTCTATGGCCCTAAGGGGAGGGAGCTTGTCACATTCCATGTCGAGCAAGTGATCTAGTTCCCGGTTCCTGAGGTCTGCGCGAGGGAGTGGTCTTCTGACCCGAGGAGCTGATCGAAACTGTATGCAATACCCTTCTGAGACCATCTCGAGGACCCAGTGGTTGGTTGTGATGTTGGCACAGTGGTACGTGAAGCAGTTGGCAAAGGTTAGGGTCAAGGCTGTGGGTTCGCTGCCCTCAGAGTAACTGCCAAAGTACTGCTTCCTCCCTGTCAAGCAGTCGGTACCTTGCCCACGCCTGCTAGACTGTGAGGTGTGGGGCTTTCTATCCTTGCTCAAGCTGGCCTTGTCCTTATCTAAGTCTCCGAGTTGTCGTTGGGGGTATTGGTAGGACCGAGAAAAAGAACTGCATCTAAACTTGCTGCTTTAACTGCTGCAGCTGCTGTTGCAAGAGTTGATGAGGTTTCATAGAGTGTCGGGCAGATTGTGGGGTATACATTCCCAGCGATATGAGGATGGCTTTGAGTCTTTCATGCCATGCAGCTTAGCATCTGTGGGCTCAGCAAAGAGGTCAGGGCCTTGAAGCATCTGACAAAGTGGGATTTTCTCCCACGAAAGCTCATGTGAAAAATAAATATGTTAGTCTTTAAGTGCCACACGACTCCTTGTCTTTTTTTGCTGGACTACACTAACATGGCTATCCTTTTGGAAATTGACCTGAATGATAAGCTGCATCTGTGGGGACAGGCCTGAGCCCTGAAGCCAGGTGGAATGGCTCATCACCATGGTGGATGCCATGGTATGTGAGGCTGTGTCCAACGCGTCCCAGGTAGACATTGTCAGCATTGTTGGAGGCCAAGGCCCCTTCTTCAACCCTTGCCTCATAATCTCTGAGGCGGTCCTTGGGGATAAGGTCACAAAATCCCTCCATAACTCTCCAGAGGTTAAAGATGTATCTCACCATAAGGGCTTGGTGATTTGAGATACGCAGCTGTAGGGCTGTGGTGGCATAGACATTTCTGCCTAGTAAGTCAAGCTCTGTGGCTTCTTTATTCTTGGGAGTAGAGCCCAGTTGGCCCTGTCTCTCTTTCTGGTTAACTGTGTCCACCACCAGGGATCCCGGCATAGGGTGTTGGAAAAGGAATGCAAATGATACTTGTGATCCACCGCTTTTGACACCGGTGGAATTGAAAATGGGGTCTGCCATCACGCCCTGGTGATTCTGTACACCCCTTCATGAAGAGGAACAGATACCTTGACTGGTGGGAGAGCATCCCCGATGTGAAAGAGGGGGTCAGTTTCCTCCTGGACCACCCCTAGTTCTATGTTCAGGCTCACTGCCATGTAGCAGAGTAAATCCTGTTGTGCGTGGGAGTCGTCCTTATATGCGAGGGGTGTGTTTGTCTGGGGAGGACGAAGGGGCCTGAGATCTACTACACTGTGTAGAGTCTGGGTCAGGCTCATCATCAGAAATATCTGAGGAGTCCGGGGACCAGGGTGGAGATAGTACTGAATGCGTGAGTTCTCAGCGGCCGTCATGTCCAGCCATTCGTGTGACCAATTGTTGAAAGAATCTCTGGTTGCAGTATGGCACGGAGAAGAGCGGCCTTGCCCACCTGGGAAGCCTTGGCAGCACAGGAGGAACCAGGCTGTGGCGCCCATACCGGTGTTGTCGGGGCCGTCTTCTTCCTCAGCCCGGGTGTCAGGGAGTGTTTTCAGTTATGCTTACCTGCCCATTCTTCGGTACCGGAGATGGTTTTTGGAGAATCATGGGAACAGACGGAGGTCGGAGAGGACAAAGAGGATGAGCTGGACCTCTGTCTCCCAGGGCCCTGGGAGCATGGGACCAAGGGCTTGTGGAACGAGTGCCGATAGGAGTGCCCATCATAGTGATCATTGGTTTCATTAAGCGACACCAAGCGGAGGCTCGACAGTACCAGACTCAATGGCGGTGCGGATTCTTGCGTTGACCGCTATCTCGGTGTGGGAGCCAGCTTACTTGGCCGGTACTGGAGCCGGGTCTTGGAACAGAGCCTGCACCATTGCTAGGCCTCGTGATGTTGATGGTACTGAAGGGAGTCCTGGTCCTGGCTCACAAGAGGGGGAATGTGGGGATGGAGGCCAACGGTGACATGCTGGTACTGAAGACGATGCCGACCGCAGCTTTGAGCTCTGCACTGGGGGTCAGTGTCAGGCAAGCTGTGGGACAGGAGTTGCTGGGGGTGTTGGTGGAATGCTAGTGGCTCAGGCAGCATCAGAGTTGGGCGCGCGGTCCTCCGCAAGTGCGCGTAAGCACCGCTGTCTGTCCTTGTGAGTCCTATGTTTAAAGAACTGGCAAACAGAGCAATTCACTGCAAGGTGCAACTCACCAAGGCACATGAGGCATTTCTCGTGAGGATTGTCGAGTGGAAAAGCTTTGGCACATGTCTGCCATGGTTTAAAGCCCAGCATTTTAATTTTTGAACAAAAGAGTGACAGGCACTTGCTTGCGCAAGTTTTTGGCTGATCCGAAACAGTTGCTGAGGGCGGAAAAGGGAACTGGGAGGGTGAAGGTCATGGTCAGCTATTTAGCTGTGTTCGCGGCACAGAGGAGGCATTGGCCATGTGCCCTGACCTGACACGCTAAGGTTAAAGACTTTCTAAGCCACCGTGCACTGTAGCACGTAGGCACCTGTAACTGAATGATGTGAGCAAACACTCAAAGAAGAACTTAACTTATCTGGTCTGGTACTTCGGTAGCATACACTCTGGCTGCTAGGGCCTGGGGGAGAAGGTATGGGGGGGGGGGATATGGAAGGAGTGTTACTTTCCTGTGTTTGTTAATGACAAGGAATGTGGCCTGCCCTTCTTAGCATCCGAAAGCCTGAACAGAGCAACTGCCCCAGTTGATTTGCAGATCAGGGAAGCATTAGTGTTAAATGGCTTATTAAATTGAATAATCAGTGATGGAAAAGTGAGCCATCAACAGATCCAGCCCCTGGATCTGTTGCTAGCACTTCTCCATTGTGGGGCAGATTGCAAAAAGAGAAAGAAAATTTCAGTTCTGTCTAATTTGGTGTCCCTTAAAGCCTGGCACCCTAGGCGACCATCTAGTTCATCTATATGGTTGGACAGGCCCCAAATAGGACATATGTTAGCCCGAGAAATAGAGATGACTTTTGAGTCCTTCAGCTTTTGCATAAATGTAATTATTTCTCTCAGTAAACAGATCTGAGTACTATAATTGTGTTGAGGTTACCCTGAGATCTCTTCCACTCAGTCCCCAAAAACTCAGTTTAACTCCACTCTCGTCACTCAGGTTCCTTTATTGGCATATTCTTAAACTACACTTGAATTGATCAGGCTTAACTGTAGACGACAGATACAGGATGCATCACACATCCAAAGTAACACAGCAAATCTCTCCTTTATTTAAATTTACACATTGCATTATATTTACTGTTCATTGCATCGCATATTTTGGGATTGGGTTGGTTATCTGTAGGAATTGATTCCTGTGCAGCAATGCTCTGTCCATGTGCTTGTCAGGCATTACTTACTCTTACCTCATCTTTAAATTCTTCATTTAAGTTCTCCATTGTTATCTTGTCCATTGTAAAGGGTTCCTTGGTGTTCCTCCATATTTTAGCTAGTACAGACATTCTGTTTTGAACTGGCTGATTCATTTACCTTCCTAATCCTATATCCCAAAATATGGGACCTTGTGCATGTCCTAATCCTCAGTCAATCTAGGCCTACATTACACAGCTTTTGGGGTTTTTTTCTTTTTAATATTAACATTAGTTTAATTTGCATCATATTCCTGTCTTTCTGTGCTTTCATTTTAAAATTCATTACCCAGCAACACATTTCCAAGACCATAGTATTTGTATTCATTTGAACGACTGTTAATGCTGTATTAAATAAAACTCCATCATATAGTGTTTGTTTATATTCCCTTAGTAACATTTATTTTACGCCACAGTTAAATAGAACTTTTGGACAGAATTTCATCTTTGAAAATTTTGTCAATATTCAGAGGAGCTTCATTTAAAATTAACATTTTAAAGGAAAATAGAATTCATACAGCACTTTTGAATAGGATTTTGATAGTTGGGCTTTACTCCTTTTATGTAGTGATTTTCCTTGGTACTGGACTGGTTTCTGTTTTTAAAGCACACAGGCATCTGAAGCAGAAAACACAACCAATCATGGCTCCTCTTTGGAAACCTTACAGAAGAATTTTAATTAATTAGCATGTCTTGTTTACCTTTTTCTTCCCCCATTTGTTGTGTATACTTCATGGTCCATGGGAATGCATACTCATGATTTAATTTGCACTTTTTATGTTATAACATTAAATTACCCACACCAATTTAATCATATATGTTATTAATATTTATTTTCTTTTGTAGGTCTTTCAATTGGTTTTCTTTTATGACTGAAAAGGGGTTTTAGAGTCTTTTCCCACTATCATGATTTCTGGTGATCCTTTTAGTCCCTATTTTCATTTATTAATTTATAAATAGCTTTTACAACCCCCCCCCCCCCCAAAAAAAAAAGAGTTAAACTTTGTGAAAGATTACACATGGTAGATTTTCAGTTGGTTTCTGTTCCTCCATCAGCCACCTGGAAGCTTGGGGCCAGGAAGGTCTCCATTTGCTCACAATTGTTTCTATGGACGTTGCTGATATTTCTGCTAAATTGTAAGTGGCACAGAGTATGCATTTCTTGACCTGCTGACCTTTGATCATAATGACTTTGGCCTCCTTAATCAGCTAATCATATAAAGAGGCCAGCTTTTTCCAAGTCACGAAGTCACACTTTACCAGGATAGCTGGGTAATTGGTTGTGTGAATATGAAGTACAGCTTCCTACCTTGGAGATCCAGGCCCTTTGCCTCATCAAAAAGGATGAGCTAAAATAAGTAGCTTGTCTTGACCTTTTATGGGATACCAGACCACAGATGGTGTGACAAATACAAAAACAGCTGTGGGAGCTAGTAGAAATAGTCTGTCTTACTGGAAATGGGTGGAAGGGGTGCCAGAGTCAGCTAAAAGTCCTTTGTGGTTTCCAGAATGTCTTCAATGATAGCAAGGGCCACTTTCCAATTGCTTGGACTGTAGGATGTTGAAGAGTCAGTAGGAGTTTTCAATCTTACTGACAATTCCTTGCCCGGCATGTGCTACCTTAGAAGACCCTGGACTTTTTTTTTTTTTTTTTTTTTTAAATATTCCAGAACAAATTTCAGACTGTGTTGTAGACATTTGGGAAGGAAGTGATAACACTGACCTGGGTGTTGTGGCGTCTTCCACCATATCAAGATGAAACAGACTTGGAAGTAGTCTTCTAACTGCCTTTCCTGGGAAAAACTTCTATACATCAGGCTTCTGAGCCACTTTTGACAGGTAGGCTGTAGCCTGAGATTTTTGCCCTCTCTTTAGTATCACAAAGAAACAAACAAATAAATAAATAAATAAACTACTAAGAAAATATAAAAACCCATATGAGCAAGAAATGGTAAGGCAATTTAGCAGAGGTTTTATGGCAAAGCTAGAAAATGGCATAATATGCAGTAATTAAGGGTAAAGAACTCATAAATCAATCATTTAACAGTGTTTAAAAAAATAAATAATTAATTAAACAGATAAATAAATAAATAAAAGAGCATTCAGCAAGAAACAAAATGGAGAGATCATAAAGGGGAAGTTACATATCTCCACTATCAGATTTAACAGGAAATTCTAAGTAGGTCAAGATGGAGGCAAGCCTCTGAACTTTTGAACTCACTCAGTCCCCCTCCCATCAAGTATCTTAAGCATCCATCCCCTGTCAGCAGGACTCATCAAAAGTATTGATTTTTATGATGCAATATGCAGATGAGCAATGAAGTCGCCCTTCTTCAATTGGAGGAAGATGAACTCACCTTTTTGTGACTGGTCAAGAAGAAACTGGGCGTGGCAGAAATTGCAAATAAAAGGCAGTGGACAGAGCAATTCTTCAGAGATCTCTCCTGCTCCTTACTGGGTTTCAATGGCCTTCTGGCTGTGTTAACTGCTGCACTAGGAGTCTCACTCAAGCCTAAGAGCTAAGTTCTGGACTTAGGCTCTGAGAGCTGGGTTTAACTCAGTTTCTGAGAGCTGATTGTCTGACTTAGTTTCTGAAAGGCACAGGGTTGTGTCTCTGAGTGGCGACTCAGGACATTATCCTTGAAGCTGGGTCTCTGTGCCTGGCTTCTAAAGGGCCTTTGATGCTCTCACAGCTGAGCAGCTAACTAAGTACTGCCTAGAGGTTTGTGAGCTCCGCTGCCTTTGAGGCTTCTCCATGCTCTCACAACTAAGCAGCCAACCAAGTACTGCCTAGAGGTTCGTGAGCTCTGCTGCCTTTGAGGCTTCTCCAGCTTGCCTGCCCGCCTGCCGCTGTTCCAGCTCCACTCGTCCAGTGTTCCAGCCTGCCTGCCGCTGACCGATCCACCGCGCGCCTGAGCTCCGCTCGTCTATCAGCTACCCCAGCCTGCCCTGAGTGTTCCGAAGCCACGTTGCCACGGCAACCAGCCCAGAGCTGTGCGAGGCCCACCGGAATAGCCAGCTCTTTTCCCTACTGTCCCACCTTTTCCTTTCTTTTGCCTCCTACCCTATCTCCTTTTCCCTGAACTCCTACTTGCTGTTTCCCTGAGGACCCTACAACCCAGCGCAGCTTTTCCAACCTTTTGGGGTAAGCAAAAAGGGTCCCAAAGAGGGGAGGAATGCCTATAGGGAACAGTATCAGGGGAAGCCTAAGCCCTTTCTAAGCAATTTTCTAAGGCAATTTATTTAAGTTAAGTGAGACAAGTAACCCAGAGTTAGACCTGAAGGAGCAGTATTAAGAATTGAGATCTCTCCATTCAGCCAGTGACTGGCCCTCACTCGCTGAATGTTCTTTTAATTACCTCATTGTCTTTGTGTTATAGTTATAAGTTAAAGTGTTGCCTTTATGTGTTAATTGTATCTATAAACCATAGCGCTTATATGTTATAAGTTAAGCAGTGTCTTTATATTGTAATTCCCTAGAGTAATTTTAATGCTTTTAAGCTTGATGTTAAGTAGTGTTTTTTCTTAAAGAGACAGTAGCACTTTAGTCAGTGCTTATAATACATGTTACAATAAAGCCGCTTTTGATCAAAACAAATTATTGGGTCTGAATCTTTGTTGTTTGTGAGTCTGTGCTTGATCAGTGGGCTCTAGCTGTAATCCCCAACTTGGGACATTTATCCCAGGGTTTGGATATTTGTCCGTTTAAGCGAAATAACCTAATTTGGGTTATCTCCTGAGATTGTAATTACATCCAGACTGCTGGACAGTCTGAAAATTGATAAATTGAGTGATTGGATTTTGGGGATCAAATTTTTGGGGTAACAAGGCCAGGAGAGCTAGTGATGCATGAGGATAAGATGAAGTTAATGTGCTTGGATTCCCAGTGACAGATTTTGGAGAGTGAAAACTTTCAATCAAAGACTTTTTTAAGGGGTGCTTAGCTCAACCATCCATAGCAGAGTTAGCCTTCTGGGTTAATATTGGGAAGTGCTTTAGGTATCAGCTCATTTTAGAGCAGTGAAGTTGCCTATTATCAGCATCAGACTCAGTAGACCAGAATAGGTATCTGAACATTGCAGCTTCTTAGTATTCAACAAAATGGGTGAGGAGGAAATGAAGCCTTCATAGTGACATCTAACAGGTGAGGTCTGAGACATATTTCTTAATGTCTCTGGTTAGAGAAGGCCTGATATGAAGTACCAATTAGCAATATGCTCCCTCCTGGGGAAGAACAATAAAAGTGTGCTGGTGCATTTTGGACATAGGTTCATCACGCGAAAGGCATGGCAGACCTGGTATCAGCCATCCCAAGTGTAGGTTCACAATGGACATTGAAGTTCAGCAGGGTCACAAACAATGAAAAAGGAAAGCCCATTGGGACAAAAAGGTCACAAAATGGAAGCAAAGTTTGTGAACTAGACCTGCTTGGAAAGGGGAATTTCCATTTCGCTGGAAATTGTGTTGTCAACATTTTGTTTTGTATTAGAACAAGACATCAATGTAGCAGAATTTCCCATAAAACAGAAGGTTCCATTTTGGCATATGCTTATTTGCCAGCTGGGAAGGTGAGCAGCTTGCCTGCTGACTGGCTGCCCACCAAGATAGCCAGGCAGCTCACATGCCAGTCAAGTGGTCAGTGAGCTAGCTGAGATATCAGGAAGCCTGCCTCACCAGCTGCCAGGGGGCTGGGCAGTTGGCCAGCTAGGGAGGCAAATGAGGAACTGAATGGCTAGCTGGCTCATATTAACCATCAAGTCAGGCAGTAGGCCACCAACTGAGTCGATAGCTTGAGAAGACAGCAAACCAAGCAGTCCACCTGCCAGACAGGCAGATGGGGATCTGGCTACCCTTGGGGTCCAGCCACTTAGCAAACCAGCTTGGCAAGCAGGTGGGCTGGCCATCTGATTTCTGCCAAAAGTTTCAGCAGAATAAACACATCCCAATGAAACATTTCAATTCTGTTGAATCAGTATTTTCCAATAAAATTGTTGTGTTGGAAAATTTCCAATCTGCTATACTCTGAACTGTATAACACTAACTAGAACCAAAAATCAGTCTATTTCTTGAAGTGGGGAACACAAAACAAGGAACCAGTAGGGAAGAGGAAGAAGTGATAGCCCCCCTGATTTCCTGCTTGCTGCCAACAACAATCAGAAGCTATGTAGCCACTGGAGCTGTGAACCCTAAGTTAGCCTGAACTGTAAAAATCAGGACACACTGTTAGATCTGTTGCTGTTCTTCAACTTATGAATATTGTATGTTGACCTGGTTATAGGGATGTTAACTGAATACATTGACTTAGCAGCAGTCTGTCAGGGAAACAGGAAGGGAAGAAGAATTGCTCAAGATAAATCATCTCTTAATAAATACTTGAAGGTTTTTAAGTGAGAATGCCTGAGCTGTTTGCTCTGAATATCTTCAACTCCTCCTCAAACAACTCTAGGTCCTCATGGGCGTCCTGCTTGTTTTCCTCATCCAGATACTCTGCTGAGGCAAGCTTTTCCAGGTCCTTGCTTGGGGGAGGTGAATATAGAGGGAAATCATGCCAGCAGTCACCCCCTTGGCTCTCCTGGGGCGGGCGATCCCCTGGCTTGACCACACCTCTTCTCTGTCTCCCCTTTGGCTGTCTGGTTCTCTCCTTTATATAGTCTTCCCTTTCCCTTGGCCTGCCTCTTTGGTTCCAGGCAGAGCTTTTGGGCAGAGCCTCCTCAGGCCAGCAAGGGGAGTGCTGGCCACCAACAGCCTCACAGCTGGAGGGCAATTGCTTTACCCAACTACAAGGACCCAAAACTTGGCAGAATAGCCAATGCCGAATAAAGGGGAATAATCACTGCCTTGATATTCTGGCAGTGTTCCTAACAACGCAGCCTGATGTGCAATTAGCTTTCTTGGCAGTAAGGGCACACCATTGACTTGTATGCAGTTTCTTGTCCACTGGCACCCCCAGTTCTTTTCTGCAGACTTGCTGCCTAGCCAGTTGGTACCTAGTCTGTAGCAGTGCATGGGATTCTTCCATACTAAGTGCAGGACTCTGCACTTGTCCTTGTTGAATCTCATGAGGTTTCTTTTGGCCTAATCCTCTTATTTATCTGGGTCACTCTGTACCCTATCCCTGCCCTCCAGTGTATATACCACTCCCCCCAGCTTAGTGTCATCTGCGAATTTGCTGGGAGTGCAATCCACCCCATCCTCCATATCATTAATGAATATGTTGAACAAAACCGATCTGTGGGCACTCTGCTTATACCTGGCTGCTGACTACTTATCAAGCCATTGATTACTGTCCATTTTGCCCAATTATCCAGCCATCTTTCTATCTTCCGTATAGTTAATTCATCAAACCCATACTACTTCATCTTGATGATAAGAATACTGTGGGAGACCCTATTAAAAACTTTGCTAAAGATAAAGTATATCACATCTCACCACTTTCCCCACATCCACAGAGTCAGTCATCCTATCATAGAAGGCCATCAGGTTGGTCAGCCATGATTTGCCCTTGGTAAATCCATGCTGACTGTTCCTGATCACCCTTTTCTCTTCCAAGTGCCTCAAAATTCCTTGAGGACCTGCTTCATAATTTTTCTAGGGGCTGAAGTGAGGCTGATCAACCTGTAGGTCCTCAGATCCTTCTTCCCCTTTTCAAAGCTGACCACTATATTTACTTTTTTCCAATCATTTGAGACCTCCTCCAGTCATCACATGTTTTCAAAGATAATGGCCAATGGCTCTGCAGTCACAGCAGACAACTTCCTCAGCATCCTGAGATGCACTGCATCTGGCCCCATGGGATTTGTGCATGTCCAGCTTTTCTAAGTAGCCTTAACCCTGTTCTTTCATCAAAGAGGGTTGATCAGCTCCTCTCCATTCTGTGCTGCCCAGTGCAGAAGTCTGGAAGCTGACTGTGTCAGTGAAGATAGAACCAAAAATAACCTGAGTACTTGAGTTTTTTCCATATTTTCTGTCACTAGGTTGCCTCCCCCCATTATGTTAGGGTCCCACACTTTTCCTGACCTTCTTTTTAATAGCATACCTGTAGAAACCCTTTGTGTTACATGACCCGGGCCTTCTGGGATAACCACCTGAATATGGAAAAAATAGGAGATAAAAATTCTCCGGAGTTTAGTTTTTGTACTTAAAGTTTCCAGACAGAATTATTTATCTTTGTGTTAAATTGCTAAAATAAGGGTAATGGATTCTGAGATGCCCTTTAGATAGTCTAGCATCAGTGTAATTATTGACTTCTGTGTCCCATATAATCATTTATTTTAATACATTTTGTTTAGAAAGCAAGTCACTTCATTCAAATGTTACTTTAAAACAGGGGTACTCCAATGGTGGCCCGCGGTCCACAATCCAGACCGCAAAGAGGTTTCCGGTGGACCACGACAGTGGCCTATTTGGCCGTTTGAGTACCCCTGCTCTAAGGGCAGCTGAGCAACTTCTGTTGCTTGCTGCGCTCCCCCTCCCCCCCCC